>JAOPSE010002036.1:0-102125 GCA_029449295.1 Zea luxurians | reverse complement strand
ACCATGCGCGGATGACTGGATAGAGAAAGTCAGAAGCTTAAACGTCAACAGCAGCCCTGATGTCCACGTAGATTTGTTTTTGTGAATCTGCCCTTAACATGGAATGTGGTGTCAAAAAAATGTAGAATCGCAAATGATGATTTGCGATTAATCGTAATGCGATTTTGTGTTGATGTGGTTGTACAGTTTTTTTTAATCTGTTCTGTCATGGAGATGGTATCCGCTGAAGGCACACAAAGTGATGATGCGTCAGGGGGGAAATTGATCCCGCTGCCGTTCGCCTAAAAGTATCTCAGCCTCCCTATTCAACGCTATGGGAGCAAATCAGTAAATGCGATTTTACGATTAGTCGCAAATAAGATTATACGTTAATCTTTAAACACGATTTTGCGACAAAAGGTCTATGACGATGACATTACTTCCGGATGTTCCTGACAATGATGATGCGTCAGCGTTGATGGAAAACGGCCTCACTTTCCTTAATAAAGCCATCTCAGAGCTTGAGAGCGATCCCAAATTTTCTGTGGTCAACTTCTGGAACGGTGTCGAAATCCTGATGAAGGTCCCGCTTGTCAACCGGAACTGGCGGCTGATAGTTGCCGGGACCAAACGCAAAGAAGCGATCTCAAGGGAGAATCTTGTCAGGGGACTTCCGCTCTGTCGGTTTCGCCGAGACCTGCGCACTTCTGAAGTCTGAGCTCGGTATCTGCATTGATGACAAGACACGGTTATTTTTTGAAACGGTTCAGAAGCATCGAAACCGCATGGTGCATTTTTACCACGATGCAGTAACGGATGCCGATCTCGATGCCTTACGTAACGAGCAGGCAGATGCGTGGTTCGCACTTTCCAGACTGATCACCATGGAATGGCGTAAGGCTTTTTACACAGAGCAGTGGTCAGATGTAAATAAGATAATTTAGCGCTGCTTAACAGCAGTAAGTACTACGCCGGAGCAAAATTCCGTTCTCTCAAGGAGCAGCTTGAAAAATCGCCACATCATTACCATACCTGTAAGGTCTGTTCACAGGAGTCGTTCCTCGTTCTCAAGGATGCTCATACGCCAGTTTTTACAGAAGACTGTAAGGTCTGCAGACAGTTTGAGTGCTACATTCTCGTCCGCTGCCCTGAATGTCGGCATGAAAGCAAACTCTAGGAAGGTGATGAGGCGTTCCACTGTAGTAACTGTAATCACTCACAAGACCGTTTTTCTGTTCTCGATCAGAATGATTCCCTTCCTGAAGATTACCTCCACTCAGCGACGCCGGCAGGCTGCTGGACGTGTGAGGGGTACGACACAGTTTGTCAGTATGAGGAAGGGTACCTGTGTACGCGGTGCTTGGCCTATTTCGACTCGGTTGTTTGCTGCGAATACTGTTCTTACCCGAGCTCTTACGTGCCCGATTACAGCAGTATGGTTGGCTGTGGTTTCTGCGATGGCCATCCTGAAACCTGGGACCTCCGAGATTAGCCGGCAAGTACGATTATACAGTTAAGCGTAAATGCGGTTTTAATGAAATACGATTATGCGTTTTTGCGACTTTACTTCTTTGCGATTTTACGTCATGATTTCTTTAAAATCGTATTTGCGATTTTAAGTTTAACTGTAACCCGAACGGAGTCAGATATGATTATTTCTGTCCTGAATCAGAAAGGTGGTGTGGGTAAAACGACCCTCAGCGTCAACATTGCGGCCAGCTTGCTGCCGAGGGCGCCCGTGTGCTGCTGCTTGACGCCGACCCTCAGGGGAGTTCACTTGACTGGGCAGCCGCAAGAGAAGATGAATCACACTTTGCGGTGTTGGCCTTCCCCGTGCCACGCTGCATAAAGATATCGGCAAGTTCACCGCTGATTACGACCACATCATCATCGACGGTCCTCCCCGGGTAACAGACCTGGCACGTTCAGCAATCATGGCTGCAGATCTCGTTCTCATCCCCGTGCAGCCAAGTCCTTATGACGTATGGGCTGCTGAAGAAGTGGTAAACCTCATTCGTGAAGCTAAAATCTATAAAGAAACACTGAAATCTGTATTTGTGGTTAATCGTAAAATTACAAATACGGCGATTGGTCGGGATGTGGTTGATGCGCTTGCCACCTATGACACACAGGTGCTGAACAGCACCGTCTGCCAGCGCGTGGTCTTTGCTGAAGCGGCAGGGCAGGGAAAGGCCGTTCATGAACTGGGCGAGTCCGCTGCTTCAGCTGAGATAAAGGCCGTTGTTAAAGAAATTCTGGAGATGGATGTATGACCGGTAAAAAAGTCAATTTCGCACGTCGTACAGAAGGGCGCCTGCTGCAGATGCGTGGGTGGAAAGCAGGGAAGTGCCTGCTCAGGATGCTGAACAGGAAAAAATGAAGCGTCTCACAATTGATGTTACTGAGAGTCTTCATAAAGCGATAAAGTCAGCCTGTGCAAACCGCGGAACGAAAATCGCAGATGAAGTCAGGGAACTGCTGCGTGAAAAGTATCAGCCAGAATAAGCTGATTTTGAAAACTAAACGCAATTGCGACTTTCTGTAATTGTATTTATGCGATTTTACGATTTTACGATTTTAATGAATTGTAATTTTGCGATTGCAGCCTGGCAATCTGAAGCCCTCTGACAGGCGTCAGGCTGTTTCAACCAGGCTATCAGTCAGCAAACGCGTGCTACCGGTATGTCGCTCCAGCGTGTGGTCCACGCCGGTGACAGCATGTCCCGCTTCATCTTCCACTCCGTATCAATTCCCTGACCTGCAAACCATACCCGTCCCAGACCTGACTGGTTGATGCCGTCCAGCACTTGCATCAGCTGCGCGCTGTTCGGCCGCGGCCGGTTGTCGTCGAACAGGTTAAGCTGGCTGACGCCATGAGGTGTGAAGTCATCGAGCATGACGCCGGCTTTCATATACCGGTGACCATCAATCCAGATGCGGTCCAGCGCGCGCATGGCCACGCCGATAATATCGCGCGTATCCTGCGTGGGCAGGGTGAGTTTTTCCCCGGCCGTGTTGCCGTAAAACGTCTCGCCGACCGCATGGGGCGAGGTCCGGACAAACACGCTGATGTGCCGGCAGTACTGTCGTTCGCCCCGCAGCTTCTCCGCGGCGCGCGTGGCGTACTGGCAGAGTGCCTGCTGCATGGCCAATTTGGTGGTAATGCGTGAGCCGAAACTCCGGCTGCAGACGATCTGCTGCTTTGCCGGCGGCATTTCCTCGAGTGGAATGCATGCCTCGCCGTTCAGTTCCCGCACCGTCCTTTCCAGCACCACCGAAAAGTTCTTCCGGATGAAGGCGGGGTGCGTGCGCGCCAGCTCGAGCGCGTTGGTGATGCCGAGCAGGTTCAGCTTTTTGCCGATGCGCCGGCCTACGCCCCAGATTTCCTCCACGGGCTGGCGCATGAGCAGTGCTTCGGTCCGCTTCGGGTTTCCGGGCGTCAGCGCCAGTACGCCGTTAAACTGCGGCCACTCTTTGGAAGCCCACTGGGCTGATTTTGCTAGAGTTTTACTGGGGCCACTGCCGATCCCGATGGTCAGTCCGGTTCTGGCCAGAACGTGGGCACGCAGGCGCCGGCCGAAGTGCTCAAAGTCCTCACAGCCATCGATGCCGGTCAGGTCAAGGAAACATTCATCGATGGAGTACTGAACTGCGCGGGGGGCCATTTCCTCCAGCGCAGACATGGTCCTGACGGATAATGAATGGTACAACGGATAGTTAGAACTGAAAATATGCACCTTTTCAGGGAATTGCTGCGATTTTAGCTGAAACCACGGCATGCCCATTTTGATGCCCAGGGCGCGGGCCGCTTTGCTTCTTGCGATGACACAGCCGTCGTTGTTCGAAAGGCAGACGACGGGTTTGCCCCGCAAATCGGGCCTGAACAGGGTCTCACAGGAGGCATAGAAGCTGTTGACGTCAGCCAGACCAAACATCGGCATGATTACCTCCGGCGCGCCTCGGTATTGTGGAAGAACCAGGTGACCACGCCCAGCAGGTGCAGCTCCTCCGGGTAAATCACCGGATAGGCCGGATTCATCGGCCGAAGGGCAATTTTCGGTTGCAGCTGCAGACGTTTGACAGTGAACTCCCCGCCAACCTCCGCGATGACGATGTCACCGTGGTTGGCTTCTTTCGCGCGGTCAACGACCATCACATCCCCGTCATAAAGGCCCAGGTCTTCCATACTGTTGCCGCTGGCGCGCACGAAAAACGTGGCAGCCCGATGGGTAATACAGAGCTCGTTCAGGTCCAGCTCGGACTCGACATAATCTGCGGCAGGGGAGGGGAACCCGGCGGCGCAGCGCTCAACAAACAGCGGGATGCGCATCACGGGACGGATATCGGCAGGCCTGAATATTGTCAGTCCGCCCGGGGAGGGTGTTGCTTTCATTGTGCCGCTCTCCGCACTGGATGGCCTGAAGCCGGTGCGGCAGTGAATGATTCTGACATGATAAATCTCCCCCTTAAATAACACTGTATATAAAAGGGTCTTCCCCATTTATGGTGGCAACGTTCAGTCATTTTTATCCCTTAAGATTCTGTTAAGATCTCTCCTGTAAGTTATCCAGACTTACTTTCACAAGGAGATGAAAATGAAAAAAACACTTTTGGCTGTGTTGTTAGCAGGGCTTTCATTGGGCGCTTTCGCGCAACAGCAGGGTTTTGTTGCCCCGGCCGGTCAGGGGTACTCTCAGGGCGGGTTCAGTGGGCCGACTCCGGGATTATCATCAGTTGCACAGGCTAAAACGCTTCGTGATGATGCCTGGGTCGTTCTTGAAGGTAATATCATCAAACAGGTCGGGCATGAGCTCTACGAGTTCCGCGATACCAGCGGCACTGTATATGTCGATATAGACGACAAGCGCTGGATGGGGCAAACCGTTTCCCCGGAAACAAAAGTGCGCATTGAAGGTGAAGTCGACAAAGACTGGAACAGTGTTGAGATTGATGTGAAAAATCTCCATGTACTGAAATAGCCTCTCAGGCTTACTTTCATCCTGACAGCGGTTTAGGCATTCTCAATGGTAATCACTTTTACCAGAGGCCGCTGTCATGGACGAAAACTCCCTCTATGCCCACATACTTAGCCTCACCGCCCCTGGAAAGTTTTGTCTCTGACCCTTGATCAAAATGCCGGAGCAGTTACTGTAACCGTGGGCATCGTCGGTAATGCACGCCATTCCTGCCCTGAATGTGGCAGGTCATGCCCGGTACACGATCACCGCCACAGGAAATGGCGTCATCTGGATACCTGCCAGTTCACCACCGTGGTTGAGGCCAGCGTTCCCCGGATTAAGTGTCCGGAGCATGGCTGTCAGACCCTTCCTGTTCCCTGGGCTGGCCCCGGCAGTCGTTACACACTCCTGTTTGAAGCTTTTGTTCTGTCCTGGCTGAAAGTCAGCACGGTGGATGCCGTACGCAGGCAGCTCAGGCTGAGCTGGAATGCCGTCGATAACATCATGCAGCGCGCTGTACGGCGAGGGCTTGCGCGATGCCCGGAGCCTCAGTCGGCTTACGATCTCTGCGTGGATGAGGTCGCGTTTAAAAAGGGTCATAAGTACGTCACTGTTATCTCCGATGTGCACGGCAAGGCCCTGCATGTAACGGATGATCGTGGTGTGGAGAGCCTCGCGGTCTATCTGCGGGGCCTGTCACCTCAGCAGCGGAACGACATCAGGACGCTGTCAATGGACATGAATCCTGCCTATATCAGCGCGGCACGCTTTCATCTGCCTGCTGCAACCAGCAAAATCGCTTTTGACCACTTTCATGTCGCAAAAATACTCTGTGCGGTCGTCGACAAAACGCGACAGATGGAAATAAAGCGCATCCCGCTGAATGACAGAAAGAGCGTGCACCGTTCACGCTACCTGTGGCTGTACGGAAGTCAGAATCTGCACGGGAGCCGAGCTGAAAAACTGGAAGCCGCGAAGCTTGTGTTGCCACAGACCAGCCAGTGCTGGGCGATGAAGGAGATGGCCCGCGAGCTGTGGCGACAGGGATATGACGACCAGACCCGGGAGCGGTGGCTGGAATGGATGAACGCGGCCCGTGAGGTTGGCGTTCCGCTGCTGACAAGCGCGGTAAGAACGTTGCGGGACAGGCTTTACGGAATACTGAATGCCATGAAATACCGGGTCTCAAACAGCAGTGCAGAGTCACTGAACAGCAAAATAAGGCTGTTACGCATCAAGGCCAGAGGCTACCGGAATAAGGAGCGCTTCAAGCTGGCAGTGATGTTCAACTATGGCGGCCTGAACATGGCGTTCTGAGACAAGCCACCACAACAGGGGAAGACCCATATAAAAACAGTATTATTGAGACGGAGCCGCATGGCAAGAGGAGCGCGACGGTGCTCAGGCGAAGATGTGCTTATGTTACTGAGCAGGCTAATAATTTTTTTGTCGGGCAGTTTCAGTCAGCGGAGCGCGTAAGCAGCCGTTGCTGGCATAAGTGAAATGACGCTTCCCCGACACGGCTGTTCGTTCTTCGCTCCGCTACGGTACACCTCAGCCGTATTCTGTGGCGAGCGTGGCGTGCTCAGATGAGGGGATTATTTATGCGGTATGTTTAATGACCGGAGAGTCCGGTTCGCTTATTCTCCGTGCTCCTTTTACAGCATAAGCTAAAAAAATGGGTGGTCGTCTTTCACCCGGGCGATTCCTTGACTGCCTGCTTGCGGAGTACGACATAACCGTGGTGGAGTTGTGCAGGCGTTCCGGGCTCAGCGGGGGAGAGGTATTACGTATCCTGAGTGATTTTCAGCCCGTGACGCCGTCACTCGCAGAAAAGCTGGGGCTGGCATTTTATTCCCCCGGGTTCTGGCTGGTCCGGCAGGCCATGTGGGAACACGTTACGATGCAGCATGGTGAGTAAAAAAGGCCCGGCACCCCGGGCCAGGTCTGACTATTCAGGCCCCACAAGGGCGGCCTGATGAGGTGCTACCGCATTCATTTTATCCGCATCGTCAGTGCCTGATGCTGATAATTTGGGTTACTTTGTGATCAAGTGTTAACCATCTCCAGGCTGTTGTATCCGTTCAGGGCATGGCCCGCGACAGTACAATCCCACTGGACAGACAGGCTGAGCCGGAGCATGCTGTTTTCCTGTACAAAAAACAGACAGGACTTTGCGATGAGTGCATCCCGTTCCGGCCAGGCCCGCCGAGAAAAATTCCGCGATGAGCGTGAGCTGGTGAAAGACTTTCACAACTCCATGGTGGTGTTTGCCGACGTGCGCGATGCGGTGCGCATGGCTGCAGGCCGCATCTTCCAGTCAGGCTATGAGGTTAATCACGACACGCTGACGGAATGCCTGCGTGACGATTTGTTTTATGCTGAGCTGAGTGATAACCAGCACCGGCAGAAGGTGCTCACGCTGGCACTGGCGACGCTTGAACTCCAGCGTGGCAGGGTCTGAAGTGAACGTGCCCGCAAAAAAGAACCCGGCCAGAGGGATAATCAGGCCGGGCAAGTGCGCTGAGGCGCGGAGTTCATCGTTGATAATGTGTGTAGCATCCGCATATTACCATGCAGAACGTGACATAAGCGTGACTGCACTGGCAGTCTGAGGATGGCCGCAGCAGCAGAGTCACTCTCACCGGGCGCCTGACGGCCCCGCTGCAGGTCACCGCTTTCCGGCCCCGTGTTAGTAAGCGTCTCATATAGACCGTCCGTCCGTTTCCCTCCGGCTCCGTGACACTAATGCTCGTCATTATAATGGACATTAGCGTATGAAACACTGGACCCTAGCTTCTTGAAGCACTGCATCTACACTTCGACGAGAATTATCCCGGGTCGAGGCCGGAGGCCGTCTGGGAATTCCAAAAACGATCGTTTGCGGTTTTTTTTTGTTCGTTTTCGGAAGGCCGGGCTTTCAGAGAGAAGAGGATGAGGGGGGGTTATGTAAATTATTCCTTGTCTGTACGGCCCTGCCGATAACTCTCTTGCTGCATTAGCGGAAAAACAATTCTTATGGAGAACCTTATGTTCAGACCAGGAAAAATGTCACTCAACATGATGCTCAACGCGGCTTTCCTGACCGTCATCATGCTCGGCGTGTGTATTACCCTTTTTGCCGGTATCAAGCTCAGTACGGTCAGAGATCAGCAGAAGCTGACGGTGGCCCGACTGAATGATTTGCGCACCTTACAGACCATTAAGGACAACGTTGCACAGCAAACTACGCTGCTTCTGGCGGCATCCTCGGGTGACAGGCACGCATCCATACAGGATATCGCTGCAAAATTTGCGGCATTACAACAAAACAGTGATGACACCACCGCCCACTTCCGCACGCTGATTAACGGTGCGCGTACCATTCCGGTATTAACCCTCAGCGAAGTGATGAAGCCTCTGACTTTTTGAAAAAAATCGAAACGTCATCGCCGCCTTTCAAGGCCAGTGCGACGCGAGCCCTGCAACAGGACGGCAATGCCGTCCGTGAACATATCGACAACGCGCTACTGACGGACCTGGCGAACTACCGCTCAGCCGTCAGCGATATGGTGGCTTATCAGGATCGTGTGACCGGCGGTACGGCAGTGAAGACCGAAACGGGGCTTACAGGCGTGTTCCTGTCGCTGAGCGTACTCACCGTGGTGTTTATCGCTCTGGGCTTTGTCATGAGCTGGCTGATTACGCGCCGTATCAAGAAACAGTTGGGCGCAGAAACCCGCCCAGGCACAGGCGCTGGCTGCCGCCATTGCCGCCGGCGATCTGAGTACGCCGGTTAAACTTCGCCGCGATGATGCTTTCAGCCTGATGGCCTCACTGGCAGGCATGCAGGTATAATCTGCGTGACCTGGTATCGCAGATTAAAGCCTCATCCGCTTCCGTCTCGCTGGCGGCCGATGAAATCTCACGAGGCAATACCGAGCTGTCTTCCCGAACCGAACAGCAGGGCCGCCGCGTTACAGGAAACGGCCTCCAGTATGGAGGAGCTGACGACAACGGTGAAAAACAACGCCGCCAGTGCACAAAAGACCGCCGAGTCTGCCCGTTGAGACCGCATTGCTGGCACGTAAGGGGGAAACTGACGTGCAGAAAATGTCGGATACCATGCACACGATTTCGGCCAGTGCGCTTAAAGTTCGCGACATCATCGCCGTGATCGAAAGCATCGCCTTCCAGACCAATATTCTGGCGCTCAATGCCGCCGTAGAAGCCGCGCGCGCCGGTGAAGATGGCCGGGGTTTTGCGGTCGTTGCGGGTGAGGTCAGAACACTGGCGCAGCGCAGTGCGACGGCAGCCCGTGACATCAAGCAGCTCATTGAGCAGGCGGTTACGCAGGTGGAAATCGGCGCGGGCGTCGCACAGGGAACGGGGGAAAGTATTCTGAAGATTGTCGGTATGGTCGGCTCACTGGCGTCCGCCATGGATGAGATTTCACTGGCATCGTCTGAGCAGATGCAGGGCATTTCGCAGGTCAGCATCGCCGTCAGCCAGATGGATGGCGTCACGCAAAATAACGCGGCCCTGGTTGAGGAATCTTCCACCGCGTCTCACGGTCTGTCTGATCAGGCGCATGCGCTCCAGGCGATTGTGGAAACGTTCAGGGTCTAACCCCGACAGAGGCCAGATGCAGATGCTGGCCTCTTTAATGCTCAACGCGCCGCTCTCAGCTCTCCCCTTTCCCGTTTTCTCATCCATCAGGCATAGCTGTCTTTTAGCGGCTTCGTTACAGGCTTTCAGGTCAAACCACCTGCGCATTCATTTCTACCGGTCAGGACAGTCAGATGAAACGCTATTCAGTCCCTCGGCATCCTGTTTAAAGGATTTAAAATGCTGGTTGTCGTCAATTTTCACCACATAGATAGAATCGAAATCGGTTGCTGGCCAGTCCGGCACCTGCCCGGCATCCCCAGCTAATAAACTTCATGCCACGTAAACGCCCGCTCTTGGCACAGAGCAGCCTGTCAGATTAAATTCAGCTCTGTGCCATAACCGGGTCTGGTCAAATCAGCGGAGGTAAGATCGGCCTTCCACGGCAGCAGGTCACGCAGCCGTGGAAAGCCGACCTGTCTGCGCAGTAAGCGTCAGCGCGGACCGTGTGTGACGGGCCTGTCAGGTGAGGGGATTATAATTTCCTTTACGGGAAGTCTGTTTTCTCCATATGAATCAGGTGCCTGAGGCCGGAAATGCGTATAATTGCTTTGGCTGCTTTGGCTGCTTTGGCTGCTTTGGCTGCTTTGGCTGCTTTGGCTGCTTTGGCTGCTTTGGCTGCTTTGGCTGCTTTGGCTGCTTTGGCTGCTTTGGCTGCTTTGGCTGCTTTGGCTGCTTTGGCTGCTTTGGCTGCTTTGGCTGCTTTGGCTGCTTTGGCTGCTTTGGCTGCTTTGGCTGCTTTGGCTGCTTTGGCTGCTTTGGCTGCTTTGGCTGCTTTGGCTGCTTTGGCTGCTTTGGCTGCTTTGGCTGCTTTGGCTGCTTTGGCTGCTTTGGCTGCTTTGGCTGCTTTGGCTGCTTTGGCTGCTTTGGCTGCTTTGGCTGCTTTGGCTGCTTTGGCTGCTTTGGCTGCTTTGGCTGCTTTGGCCTGCTTTGGCTGCTTTGGCTATCCTCTCTGGTCGCCGTTAAGAAAGAAGAAGATATTCCATGCTGAAATGCTCCTCCCGCTGCATCTTCCCGGTTCGCGTACGTCCTTTTTTGATTATGCTCATCATCGCCGTTATTGCATTGTCACTTCACGCTGGAAAGGCGTCGGCAACAGTGTACTTTAAGACCGAATATATGCGACACGACCTTCCTGTCTCACAAATTAAGAAAGGCTCGGTAGTAGGGAGCGTTTATCTGAAAGCTCAGAGAATGACTTTTTCTACCAGAACCCGCAGTTTTCCTAACGCTGGCCGTGTCTCGTTAGCGATGAATTCACTTTATAACCCCAACCCTTCCTACCCCCAGACCCCGGCTGCGTACCTGAGTATCGCGCCCTTTCAATAAATAGCGGGCTCGGTCTTTTAAGAAACACAGCTTCTGGTGTAGAAGCTGTCTGCAGTAATTCCCCTGCATCTCCATTCTTAAATGGTTTGACATTAACAGCTACAGGGGCTTATAGCTATGTTATTGACGGCATAGTATATGAGCAAACAGTATTGTTACCCAGAGTGAAGTTGTATGACGTCGTGGTTAACGATCCCATCAAAGCTCTCTCCATGGCGGGGAGAAGCGTAACTATGATTCCATCTGCCCTTCGGACTTCAATGTATTACGAAGGAAGTTCATTCGTCGACGAATTCTATTCATACGATCCAGTATCCTTCTGGATTGGTGAAACAAAACCTGCGGCATTTTTTTCCGCAGCAGAACTCATCACACGCACTGCTGCCCCTGCCTGTTAAGCCATCAGGCGACCTGGCAACAGGCAGCGCCTCCGTCGACCTGTGCCTTTATGATGGCGCGGGGCTGACCACATCACGGTACATGCTGACGTTTCAGGACCAGAACACCGCCAACACCAGCCCTTACTTTGCGGTTTACAACAACAGCGGAACGGGAAAAATGGATTACAGCGTCAGCCTGACCGACCCGTCCGGCACGCCTCAACCCCGTCACCAACCGCACGCCTTTTTTTCTGGAGCAACATGCAGAACGGCGGTGCGGCACAGAGCCGGCTGAAGTACGTGCAGCTGCCGGACGGCATTCAGGGCCTGGTTCCCTGCGTTCCTTCAGTCGTGACCGTTAAGGTAAAGCCGTGCCCTACAAGAGCCTGCGGGCGGGTAACTACACCGGTCACCTGAATATCCTGTTCACGCCTTCCACCAACTGAAAGGGGGCCTGACTGACGACGTCAGTCAGGCCGGCTTCAGGACTGACTGCGGTGAGGCAGCATCCGGGAAAGGGCGGAGACACCCTCCGGTGCAACGCATATGACTGCCAGCCCGGACTCGGCGTACATGAAAAGCATGACGCCCCCGGGTCAGCACGGTCTGAATGTTACGCTTACCTGACAGACAGCATGAGCAGTTCGCTGGAATGGGGTGGAGAGGATGAGGACGGTTTCGCCTGCGTGACCGGCCCGGACTGGATTGTGAACAACGTCGGGCATTACGGCGGCTGACAGGAGGCGGCGGGGAAACCCGCCGTAAACACCATGAAAAGAGAACTCACCATTGCCGGACTGATGGCCGACCTGGCGCGTTTCGCGCCGGACACACCCTGCGTTGCCCATCTCTGGGTGGCGGATGACTTTGAAGACATCGACTCAGACCTGACGCCGGATGAGGTGACGGCGGCCATTGAACTGGCGGATGAAACCTTTGATGCCGACCTGAGCCTCAGCTGGGCATTCATGCGCGAGTGTGCTGAGCAAATCCGTAAGCGTCTCATCCAGACCGTCTTCCATTTCTGCCCGTGTTTCCTACTATGGACATTTTCGCGAACATGGGCACTACCGTAGACAGAAACACGCCTATCCGTTGCCGGCATGCCACGCCACGCGTACTTGCGCCCCGAACAGCACGGGTACGCGTTTTGTCAGCACGGGACACTTTCTGCGCATCGGCCAACTGACGGTGCTGTGTCTGATTTGCGGCCAGACAGTTCTGTTTCCAGAACAGGATCTGCTCCGTGTAAAGGCCATTTTTGCGGCAGTATTCTGCCAGTTCGTGCTCAGGCAGCACTGCCGTTTCCAGCAGGTTGGTGAGGATCTGCTCCGGAGAAAGTGCATCAGTCAGATCATGCTTGTCTTTGATAAGCCACTAAATTTCAAGCCGTTTTACGCCAACTATGAACAGTAGACACACCCACGCCAATATCTTCAGCAACCTGCCTCATTGTCCAGTTATAAGGGGGTAGCAGATGTCTTATGGCTGTTTTTTTAAGTTCAGGGTTAACAGGTTTTAGTCCCATAACAGATCCTCACCCTTTGGGGAATAATCAGAAGTGACAACTACCCCTGAATAACGTTACATCCAGACCGTATTGATGCTTATGCAGACGAGAGATCGGTTTTCAACGGCAGCAGATCGTGCAGCTGGTTTACCGGTCAGTTCTGGATATGGCTGAGGACGTAAAGCAGTAACGTCTTCGGCTCCATGCCATTGAGTCTGCAGGTTCTGAGCCCGATACGGGTGGTAACAACGTCGTTTACCGTATCCTGCATGCGGGTGCTGCCGTGAAACCCCAGGATAAAAATTAAATTGCAGGCGGTTATCTTAGACATCCTTATCGATTATATCCTGCTTCATACCAACGCAAGAGTTCTGTGCGCCGATATCGGCGCTATGTAAGCCAGCGGCTGTTTCAGTGCAAATTCAGATAGCGCCCTCCGCACAGCGCCGGGGCAACATCAATTGGCACTGTGCGATTACGGTTTTTCGTTGTCGGGCTGTATAAGAAAGTCGGGCTGCAGCAGAGGTGCCGCGTGGTCATCGGCAATCAGTTGCGGCCGCGTATTCCAGCGTTCCTCGATATAATTGCAAAAGTCGGTGAAATCCTGCTCTGCCGGGGGCGATGCCGCCAGATAAGCCAGACCGGGAGGTCAGGTATATGCCATTCCGGCAGAATAATTTCAAGTTGCCCATGCCCTAAATAACCGGACGCCAGCCAGCCGGGCGTGGCAACGCTGATCCCGCGCCCCTGAATCGCCAGATTCAGCATAGCGAACAGGTTGTTTGATGAGATGCCTGTTTCAGCATCCCATTCCAGCGCACAGGACTCGTCTCCCCTGAAAAGCAGGAGCGGGCCAGCAAGGCCGTGATGGTGCATCCCCAGAAGCCGATGATTTTCAAGGTCGCGCGGATGAGAAATCGCCGGATGCCGCTGAAGATAACGGGGACTGGCACACAGCACAAGCTTCACGGGAGACAGCTTTCTGTGCACCAGATCTTCACTTTCGATCCTGCCGCTGCGCAATACCAGGTCATCCAGTTCGGGGGATTCCCGGCGAAGGTCGCTGCGTTCGCGCGCGTCAAGAAATACCTTCACTTTCGGATGCATCTGCGCATAATCGAAGATCCACTCATTGGCAAGAAACTCACACACGATGGCAGGTGCCGTCAGACGGATATGCCCCTTTATTTCATTTTCCGGATTACGGATGTCCTCAAGCAGCGAATGGAAAGACTCGGTGATCTCCCTTGCGCGGTTTAGCGTTGTCTGACCTGCTTCGGTCAGGATCATTCCCTGTGATGACCGGTTAAACAGCACCGCATCCAGATAAACCTCAAAGCGACGGACGGCCTTGCTGACGGCCGCGGTACTGATATTCAACTGTCGGGCAGCCTCTGAAATGCTTCCGGTTTCTGCCGTACGGATGAAAATGAGCCAGTCCCGCATACCACGGTTATTATCTTTGTCCATCATGGTTCCTTAATCAGTCTTTGTGTAGTGGTTTACTGAATTTGGCCACCTGAACAGAGGTGATATGCTCACCTCAGAACAACACAGGTGCCTTAATGAAAAAAAGAAAATTCAGCGCGGAATTCAAACGTGAATCCGCTCAGCTGGTTGTTGATCAGAACTACACCGTTGCTGATGCAGCCAGTGCTATGGATGTCGGCCTTTCCACGATGACGCGGTGGGTAAAACAGTTACGGGATGAACGACAGGGCAAAATACCTGAAGCCTCCCCTATAACCCCGGAACAGATTGAAATACGTGAGCTAAAGAAAAAGCTACAACGCATTGAAATGGAAAACGAAATACTAAAAAAGGCTACCGCGCTCTTGATGTCAGACTCCCTGAACAGTTCCCGATAATCAGGAAACTCAGAGCGCATTATCCAGTGGCCACTCTCTGCCACGTGTTCGGGGTTCATCGTAGCAGCTACAAATACTGGGAAAACCGCCCTGAAAAGCCAGACGGCAGACGTGCTGTATTACGCAGCCAGGTTCTGGAACTGCATAACATCAGCCATGGTTCCGCCGGCGCAAGAAGTATCGCAACCATGGCAACGCTGAGAGGCTTCCGTATAGGACGGTGGCTTGCCGGCAGGCTCATGAAAGAGCTGGGGTTAGTCAGTTGTCAGCAACCTGCTCACCGGTATAAACGTGGTGGCCGTGAACACATTGCTATCCCGAATCACCTTGAGCGACAGTTCGCAGTGACGGAGCCAAATCAGGTGTGGTGCGGCGACGTGACGTATATCTGGACAGGTAAACGCTGGGCATACCTCGCTGTTGTTCTCGACCTGTTCGCCAGGAAACCGGTGGGCTGGGCAATGTCGTTCTCACCAGACAGCAGACTGACCATCAAAGCGCTGGAAATGGCGTGGGAAACGCGTGGCAAACCAGCCGGGGTGATGTTCCACAGCGATCAGGGTAGCCATTATACAAGCAAGGAGTTCCGGCAGTTACTGTGGCGGTACCGGATCAAACAGAGTATGAGTCGGCGCGGAAACTGCTGGGATAATAGCCCAATGGAACGCTTCTTCAGAAGCCTGAAAAATGAGTGGGTACCGGTGACGGGTTACATAAGCTTCAGCGATGCGGCCCATGCAATAACGGACTATATCGTCGGGTATTACAGTGTACTCAGGCCGCATGAATATAACGGTGGGTTACCCCCCAACGAATCGGAAAATCGATACTGGAAAAAATCTAAAGCCGTGGCCAGTTTTAGTTGACCACTACATTGCGAAAAAACAGAGCAGATGTGTTTTTCATCGCGTCTGTCAGGGGGCCTATGGAATAACAGGATAGCTTAAAGAATAACTCTTTGTTTTCAAGCCCCGACGCCCGTGGTGAGAGACCGGCTGCCGCCTTGTGAAAGCACAGATCAAAGGCGGGAGGGGGAGCTAAGAATGGTTGCCTGCGGTGCAGCCGACAGGTACTCCGACCACGGGCAAGGTGTATCTCCCCCTTCCCGCTCTGTGCGCTTGTGCCTTTCCCGAAAGTTAACGATGCCTTAACTACAGACGGGTTTTCCCTCCCCCCTCCCGACAGTATGATTTGCGCCCTGAATTAAGACCTCAGTTGACAGGCCGCCGCGCTTATTCCTTTCATGCAGACGGCAACCTGTGATTTGTCTGACGGCGTGAATATAACGGGAACATCTCATGAACAACTCACTCATCACCACAGCCCTGCTGACCGGGGCCTTGTTTACTCAGTGCTTCTCTGCAGCAGCGGCGGGACTCCAGCCAGCAGCGAGCGCGAATACTTTCCGCGTAACGCTCGGGACCACGCGTGTCATCTACCCGGAAGGAGCGCCCGGGGCGCAGGTGTCGGTGTCCAACCCGCAGGACCGTCCCATGCTGGTCCAGTCCACGGTGACCGGCGAAGACCACAAAACGCCGGCTCCCTTTCTGGTCACGCCGCCGCTGTTCCGCCTTGAAGCAAACCAGCAGAGCCGGCTGCGCATTATCCGCACCGGAGGCAGCCTTCCGCAGACGCGGGAGAGCCTGTACTGGCTGTGTGTGAAGGCGCTGCCACCGTCGGGCGATGCGTCCGGTCACGCAGCCGGGGTGTCAATGACGGTGAACATGGCCATCAGTATGTGTGACAAGCTGATTTTCAGGCCGTCAGGCCTGAAGGGCAGCCCGGAGGATTCGGCCGGCGCGCTCACCTGGGCGCGGGCGGGTAAGGCGTTAAGGGTCAGCAATCCGACGCCGTTTTACATGAACCTGAAGGCGGTGAGCGTGGGGGGGAAAGAGGTCGGCAACCTGACCTATGTCCCTCCGCAGGGGAGTGTGACGCTGCCGCTGCCGGCAGGCGCGGCCGGTGTCGTGAAGTGGAGCGTCATTAACGATCAGGGGGGCGAGAGCCGCCGGTTTGAGGCCACAGTCGACTGATTTATCCGATTTAACGCGAAGAGCCGGAGGGGCGTGTGCGCCGTACAGCTTTCATCGTGGCCCTGCCGGTAGCGTGCTTCACCTCCGGTGGCGCCGCACAGCAGTATCATTTTGACGCCTCGCTGCTCGGCGGCGCGGCAAAAAACGCGGACCTGTCGCTGTTTGAACAGGGTCTGCAGCAGCCGGGCACCTACCGGATGGACGTCCTGCTTAACGGCGAACAGGTTGACAGTCAGGACGTCACGCTGCGACTGGTGAAGGCGCCGTCGGGAGACAGCCTGCAGCCCTGCCTGAGCGTGGCACAGCTGCTGCGATGGGGCGTCAATACGGCGGCCTGGCCTGTGCTGGCGGAAGGCGGAAAAACGTGCGCCCGCCTGTCGGCCATACCGCAGGCGCGGGTGACGGCGGATGTGGCGGCACTGCAGCTGAGACTGGACATTCCGCAGGCCGCCCTGCGCCCGCACTACGGCGGTCTAGCGCCGGAGGCGCTCTGGGACAACGGCATTACGGCGTTCAGGATGAACTACAGTGCCGCCACCTCTCGCACGGACGGCCAGCCAGGCGGTCCGGCGGAAACCTCGTGGGCACAGCTTCAACCGGGCATCAATGCCGGCCCGTGGCGCGTGCGCAGCAGCCTGAGCTGGCAGAGCGGGGAGCGCTGGCAGCGGGCTTACACCTGGGCAGAGCGCGGGTTCGTGAAGATAAAGAGCCGCCTGACGCTCGGTGAGCGCACCACCTCCGGCGACGTGTTTGACGGCGTGCCGTTCACCGGTGCCATGCTCGCCACCGACGAGGCCATGACACCGGCGGACGAGCGCGGCTACACGCCGGCGGTGAGGGGCGTGGCCCGCACCCGGGCCAGGATTGAGATACGCCAGCACGGCTATCTGCTCAGGATGCTGCAGGTCGCGCCCGGGCCTTTCAGCATTGAGGATTTGCCTGCAGGACAGGGCGGAGACGACCTGCAGGTCACGGTGCATGAGGCGGACGGGCATAACCAGTTCTTTACGGTTCCGTGGCAGACGCCTGCCGTGGCGCTGCATGAAGGATACCTCAGGTACGGCGTGGCCGCAGGCCGCTACCGCCCTTCTGAGGCGGGGGTTGCTCCGGCGCCGTTCGCACAGGCCACCCTGATGTACGGGTTGCCCCGCGGGCTGACCCTCTATGGCGGACTGCAGGAGGCGGCAGACTACAGCGCAGCGTCGCTGGGTTTGGGGTAGCTCACTGGGGCGCTGGGGCGCCGTCTCGGCTGACGCCACGGCGGCCCGGGCCCGCACCCCGTATGACGGGACGCAGGCGGGAGCCGCCTGGAGGGTGCGTTACAGCAGCCGTCTGGGTGACACGACGGGCCTTACCCTGTCAAGCGTGCAGTACGCCTCACCCGGCTATCGGTCAATGACTGACGCCCTGGACCGCTGGCGGCAAGACGGTAACGGCCCTTCGGGATATGCAGGGCGGTCCGTGCGAGGTCGCAGCACGCTGCAGGTGAGCCAGTCGCTGGGCGTAGCAGGCGGGCTGGGTCTGAACGTCACCCGCACGGACTGGCGGGGTGACGGCGGACCGGACTACGGTTACGGCGCCAGCTGGAGCGCATCGCTGCGCGGCGCGTCCTTGTCGCTCAGCTGGCAGCAGAGCCGTACCGGAACCGGCTGCCGGGACAGCCTGCTGAGCCTGTGGCTGAGCGTACCGCTCGGCCTGAGTACCAGCGCCAGCTGGAGCCTGACGGCCCCGCATCAGGGTGCACAGGCACAGGAGGTGGCGCTGAGAGGCCGGGCTATGGCCGACCGGCTGGACTGGAGCGTGCGCGAGAGCTTCCGCCCCGGCAGCGGGTCAGCCCCGGCGGGCGGCAGCCTGCACGCGGGATGGGCCGGAACCTACGGGACGGCCGCTGCCGGCTACAGCTACGGCGCATCGGGCCGGCAGGCAGACCTCAGCGTGGCGGGCGGCGTTATTGCTCACCGGCACGGGGTGACGCTCAGCCAGCCGCTGGGCGATACGGTTGCACTGGTGAGCGCCCCGGGCGCCGCCGGCGTGGCCGTGGGTGGGTGGCCCGGGGTCAGTACGGACCGGCGAGGCTATACCGCCGTGTCGGGGCTGGCGGACTATCAGGACAACACGGTGAGCCTGGACCCCACCACCCTGCCGGATGATGCGGACGTGCCGCAGACCGACGTGAGGGTGGTGCCGGCGGCCGGTGCTGTCGTGATGGCGGCCTTCCGGACGCGGTCCGGTGCCCGGGCGCTGGTCACGCTTCAGCACCCTGACGGAACACCCGTGCCCTTCGGGGCGCAGGTGCGCGTGGCGGGACAGGAAGGCAGCGCGGGCCTCGCGGACGGCAGCGGGCAGGCCTTCCTGACCGGTTTGCCGCCGGCGGGTCGCCTGACGGTCCGCGCGGGCAGCGAGCGCTGCCAGGCAGACTACCGGCTGCCTGCAGAAAAGGGCCCGGCCGGCCTTTACACCTTCAGCGCGGTCTGTCGCCGGGCTGCACAACACGGAGAAGAACATGAATAACGCAACCGCCGGCGCCCGGCGCTGGCAGCTTGCCCTGGCGGGACTGCTGCTGAGCGCGGCGGGAGCCGCTCAGGCCGGTCCTGTGCTTCAGCTGACCGCCACATCCGGCCTGCAGGCCGGGCCGGTCAGGGACGGCACGCTGCTGATGCGGGGTCGCGTCAGCAGCAATGACCCGCACGGCGGCTTCCGGCTGTGGTGCGCCGCAGATGCGGCGGGCGGCAGTTCTGCCCGCTGCGTACTGACCGGGCAGCGGCATGCCGGGAACACCCTGCGGGTGCGGCTGAGCGGAGAAGGATGGCAGCCGGGACCGCCGCCGGAAGGCGGAATGATGACGGTTAACGCGGAGCGCAGCGTTGCGTTCCGCATTGAGGCCGACGGCGACCAGAGCGCCGCCGCCGACACGTGGGCCATGGCGCTGACCGCAGCCACAACAGACTGAGGCCGGCAACCCTGCCGGCACAGAAATACTAAACCAGAAAGGAAAATACCATGAAAATGCGTTTACTGACCGCCCTTGTCGCTGCCGGCTGTTTCAGCCAGATGGCTGTGGCCGATATGGGTGAACTGACGACGGGCAGCATCACCAACCAGACCACCGCCACCGCCACCGTGACGATAAAGCAGCCTGTTACGCTGGAAAACACCCTGACCCCCGAACTCAAGGCGGTAGAGGATAAGTTCCAAATTGCAAAGGGTAACCTGAAAATTATGGAGACCGGAGTAAAAGCGAAGCTAGCCATTAAATCAACACCTGATGATGCGTATGGTTATTTTACAGCTTATGCGGCAGGCCATGATGGCGATGGTGACTACAAACTAGAGTATGCAGCAATCCCGGAGGATTTGGACAGCTTCTCCCAGTACTCTACGTCAGACGGGCTTTACCTCGTCTCTAACAACGAGGTGAGTGGTTTTAACTATATTGTTTATAACAGAGATGACTTTCTGCCCAAAGCGGGCAACTACGTCATCAGCGTTACGGGCGCCGTCTACAATCCGTAACGCATCAACCTGACCTATTCAACGACCGGCAGGGGGCCATCGCGCGGACCCTGCCGGCGTGACGGGAGAAAACAGTGACACTGACGAGGAAAAACGCAGATACCGGACGGGCCAAGAGCCCGTTCAGCGCAACAGCCCTGGCCGGCAGGCTGGAGCGGTATGGCTTCACCGAATGCAGCACGCTGCGGGCATTTATACTCTGCATCTGCGGCGATACCCTAGGCCCCGCTGAGCTGGGCTACATCCGGCTCAAGCTCAGGGAGTGCCTGGACCGTCACGACGATGGCAGCGCATGGTTTGCGGACCTGCGCGAGGCTGAAAGGTGGGCAGGGCAGCTTTCCAGGGCAGCAGGTCACTCAGCCGGTTCACCGGCCAGTCCTGGATGTGCGTGAGCACGTAACGCAGCCAGACCTCCGGGTCCACGCCGTTCAGCCGGCAGGTGCCGATAAGGGAGTAAAGGATTGCAGCGCACTCCCCACCTGCATCTGAACCGACAAACAGCCAGTTTTTCCGGCCCAGGGCTACGCCACGCAGCGCGTTTTCCGCGATGTTGTTGTCGATTTCCGCCCAGCCGTTGCCGCAGTACAGGTTCAGCGCGTCCCACTGTTTCAGCAGGTAGGCGAACGCCTTCGCCGTATCCGAGTGGCGCGACAGCTCCGTCATCTGAACCTGTATCCAGTCGTACAGCGACTGCATCAGCGGAACAGACCTGGCTTTTCTCACCGCCAGCCGTTCGTCTGCCGGGCTGCCGCGTATCTCCGCCTCGATGGCGTACAGCTCACCGATGCGCCTGAGTGCTTCGGTTGTGATGCCGGTCGGGGTACGGACGTGAACGTCGTGGATTTTTCGCCGGGCGTGCGCCATGCAGGCCGCTTCCGTGATGCGCCCGTCTTCGTACAGCGCGTTATAACCACCGTACGCATCCGCCTGCAGGATACCGCGGTACCCCGCAAGGTGCTGCTGCGGATGCATCCCCTTACGGTCCGGGGAGTACGCGAACCAGACCGCCGGCGGCAGCTGCGACCCCGCGTTGCGGTCATCCCGCACGTACACCCACAGCCGTGCCGTCCGCGTTTTGCCGCTGCCCGGCTCCTGCACCGGTACCGGGATGTCGTCGGTATGCACCTTGCCCGGCATCAGCACGTACTGCCGCAGCAGGTCATACAGCGGCTCCAGCAGTTCGCTCACCGCCCCGGACCAGCGCCCCAGCGTGGCCCGGCTCAGCTCCACACCCTGACGGCGGTATATCTCCGACTGACGGTAGTGTGGCGCGTGCTCCGCGAACTTCGCCGTGACGATGCGCGCCAGCAGGCCGGGGCCGGCATAGCTGCGTTCGATGGGTTTTGACGGCATTGGGGCCTGAGCGATGTGGTCACAGCTGCAGCAGGCCAGCTTCGGCCGCTGCGTTTCGATAACCCTGAAGGCGCTGCTGATGAGCTCCATCTGCTCCGACACGTCGCAGCCCAGCGGGCTGAGGCTGCCGCCGCACGCCGGACAGGCGGTTTCGGCAGGCGGCAGCGTGCGGGTTTCGCGGGGAAGCGAGGCCGGCAGCGGTTTACGGGCGGAAGACTGGCGCAGCGGCTGCGGGAGTACCGGGTCATGCTGTTCGCCCAGGACTTCCGCCATCTCTTCCTGCAGGGCGCTGATGCGTTCCTCAGCCTCGCGCACCTGACGTGCCGTTTTCTCACGCAGCTTTTCGGAGCTTTTGCCGAACTGCATGCGCTGCAGCTTAGCAACCAGCGCCTTCAGCCGGTTTATCTCGCTGGCGTACGCCGCCACCCGCTGCGAGAGCAGGCGGTTGTACTCCGCCATCTGGCGGATGGTGTGCTGCTGCGTGTCCAGCAGCGCCCGGAGCCGGGCATTTTCATCAGAGAGTGAGCGTTCCATGCAGCCACATTACGCCGGTTCAGATGCGCAGGCCAGGGGGATTTATCCGCTGCGGGTGCTTCCAGTTAATGCCCTCGAGCAGCATGGACAGCTGCGCCGGCGTCAGGTGGACTTTTCCGTCACGGGTCACCGGCCACACGAAGCGCCCCCGCTCCAGGCGTTTGGTGAACAGACACAGGCCGTCCCGGTCGGCCCACAGCACCTTTATCATGTCACCCCGCCGGCCGCGGAAGATAAACAGGTGTCCGCTGAACGGGTCCGTGCGCAGCGTGTTCTGCACTTTCGCTGCCAGCCCGTTAAAGCTGCAGCGCATATCCGTCACGCCGGCAACCAGCCAGATGCGCGAGCCCGCCGGAAAATTAATCATGCCTCAATATCCCTGAGTTCGCTGACCAGCGCACGCAGCAGCTCCGGCGTCAAGGGCCCGGTCAGGCTCAGGCTGCCACCCGGCAGCGTCAGCTTGCAACTGATGACCGGTGGCTGGTCTGCCGATACGGCCCCGTTGTGCCTGGGTGGCGGCGAAAGCGGCTCCACGGTGACCGGGATGAGAGCGGCTCTGCTGGCAGGGTCCAGCAGCCCCTGACGATGCAGGTTCCGCCAGTTGAAGAGCAGGTTATCGTTGATGCCATGCTCACGTGCAATTTGCGCCACACAGGCTCCCGGCTGCAGGGTCAAATCCGCCATGCGGATTCTGAACTCCAGTGGCCAGTCCGGACGGCGCTTTTTGACAGGCAGGTTTGTTTCAAGATTAAAGGCGTAAAGCTCCTCTTCCAGACGCTCAGGCGTGTATTCCTCCGGCAGCGGCCAGTTAATGCCGGTGCGGCGAAAACGCCTGAACATTTTATGCGTGGCGGAAGTACTGACGTTCAGCTGCTCAGCAATTTCACGATAGGTCAGGGCGTCGTTAAACCTAAGACTGAGTGCGGTAGTGATCCAGGGCCTACTGGTGTAAGGCGTGTTTCTGTCCACGGTAGTGTCCATGTTCGCGAAAATGTCCATGGTAGGAAACACGGGCAGAAATGGAAGACGGTGTGGATATGACGCTTACTAAAAAAGCGGCGTCCGGACTGGCCGCTGGAGTTCAAAATCCGTATGGCAGAGTTGAGCCTGCAGCCGGACGCCTGCGTGGCAAAGCTGGCCCGGGAGCATGGGGTCAATGACAATCTGGTATTTAACTGGCGCAACCTGCACCGTCAGGGCCTGCTGGATCCTGCCACGCGCGCCGGGATGATACCCGTCACGGTTGAGCCTTTTCCTGTTCCGGTCAGGCAGAACGGCGGCACACCGGATTCGCCCCCCGTTATCAGCTGTAAGCTGACGCTGCCTGGCGGCACCCTGAGCCTGACCGGCCCCGTGACACCGGAGCTGCTGCGGGCGCTGGTCAGTGCAATCCGTGGGAGTGAGGTATGATTAGCTTTCCGGCAGGCGCACGCATCTGGCTGGTTGCCGGCGTGACGGACATGCGCTGCAGCTTCAACGGTCTGGCAGCAAAGGTGCAGAACACGCTGCGTGCCGACCCTTTCAGCGGCCACCTGTTCATCTTCCGGGGCCGGCGCGGCGATATGGTTAAGGTCCTCTGGGCAGACCCCGATGGTCTTTGTCTTTTTACGAAGCGCCTTGAGCGGGGGCGTTTCGTCTGGCCGGTGAACCGGGACGGCAGGGTGCACCTGACGCAGGCCCAGCTGGCCATGCTGCTGGAAGGCATTAACTGGAAGCATCCGCAGCGGATAAATCCTCCTGGCCTGCGCATCTGAACCGGCGTAATGTGAGCGCATGGAACGCTCACTTTCTGCAGAAAATGCCCGCCTCAGGGCGCTGCTGGACACACAGCAGCGAAGCCTTGAGCAGATGGCCGAAAACAACCGCCTCCTGTCACAACGGGTGGCGGCGTACGCCAGCGAAATCAGCCGGCTGAAAGCGCTGGTCGCGAAGCTGCAGCGGATGCAGTTCGGCAAAAGCTCCGAAAAGCTGCGGAAGAAAACGCAGCGTCAGGTGCGTCAGGCAGAGGAGCGCATCAGCGCCCTGCAGGAGGAGATGGCAGAGGTCCTGGGTGAACAGCATGACCCGGTACTTCCGCCGCCGCTGCGCCAGTCTTCCGCCCGCAAACCGTTGCCGGCCTCGCTTCACCGTGAAATCCGCATGCTGCCACCGACAGAAACCGCCTGTCCGGCCTGCGGCGGCGAGCTCAGCGCGCTGGGCTGCGACGTGTCGGAACAGCTGGAGCTCATCAGCAGCGCCTTTAAGGTCATCGAGACGCAGCGGCCGAAGCTGGCCTGCTGCCGCTGTGACCACATCGTTCAGGCCCCCATGCCGTCAAAACCCATTGAGCGCAGCTACGCGGGCCCAGGCCTGCTGGCGCGCATCGTCACGGCGAAGTTCGCGGAGCACACGCCGCACTACCGCCAGTCGGAGATATACCGCCGTCAGGGCGTGAAGCTGAGTCGTGCCACGCTGGGGCGCTGGTCCGGCGCGGTGAGCGAACTGCTGGAGCCGCTGTATGAGCTGCTGCGTCAGTACGTGCTGATGCCGGGTAAGGTGCACACCGACGATATCCCGGTGCCGGTTCAGGAGCCGGGCAGCGGCAAAACCCGGACTGCCCGGCTGTGGGTGTACGTACGGGATGACCGCAACGCCGGTTCGCAGCTGCCGGCGGCGGTCTGGTTCGCTTACTCGCCGGACCGTAAGGGCGTTCATCCACAGCAGCATCTCGCCAGGTACAGCGGCATCCTGCAGGCGGATGCCTACGGGGGCTACAACGCCCTGTACAAAGACGACCGCATCACGGAAGCGGCCTGCATGGCCCACGCCCGGCGGAAAATCCACGACGTTCATGCCCGCACGCCGACCGGTATCACCACCGAAGCGCTCAGGCGCATCGGCGAACTGTATGCCATCGAGGCGGAGATACGCGGAAGCCCGGCAGAGGAACGGCTGGCGGTCCGGAAAGCGCAGACCGTGCCGCTGATGCAGTCGCTGTACGACTGGATACAGGTTCAGATGACGGAGCTGTCGCGCCACTCCGATACGGCAAAGGCGTTCGCCTACCTGCTGAAGCAGTGGGACGCGCTGAACCTGTACTGCAGCAATGGCTGGGCGGAAATCGACAACAACATCGCGGAAAACGCGCTGCGGTGCGTCGCCCTGGGCCGGAAGAACTGGCTGTTCGCCGGTTCAGACGCAGGTGGGGAGCGGGCAGCGGTTCTGTACTCGCTGATCGGCACCTGCCGGCTGAACGGCGTGGAGCCGGAGGCGTGGCTGCGTTACGTCATCGGCCACATCCAGGACTGGCCGGTGAACCGGTTGCGCGATCTGCTGCCCTGGAAAGCTGACCTGCCGCCCGCGACGGGATGATATCTCAGAACCGGTAGCTTACCTGCAGCGAGCCCTGACTGTCGCGGTAGCCACCGCCTCCGGCCTGCTGCGTGAACACCAGGGCGCCCGACAGGCTCCTCGACAGACGCCCCTCCACACCCGTTTTCAGCTCGGCGATGTTCCGGCTCCCCCGCACAGCATCCGTTTCTCCGTTCATGCGCACGCCGTATACTGCCGTACTGTGCAGCCAGTTCACTTCCACGAACGGCTGGAACTCGCGTACGGTCTGCTGGTCCAGCCGGCTTTTCCCGTTCAGGTAAGTTCTCAATCCGAGACGGGTGGTGACGCCGTCGTTTCCCATACCCTGCACGCGGGTGCCGCCCGCCTCTGTGTGGTCATCCGCCCGGATACCGGACCAGACGGCCTGCGCGTGCGGCTCAAGGAACAGCCGGCTCTCCGTTCCGCTGCGGCTCTGCCAGCGTCCCGCCAGCCAGGCATAGCCGCCCTCCAGCGACGCCTTTATTCCCTGGCTGTTGTAATGCTCCACAGGCAGCATATCCCCTGAGACCTCGTTGCGGAACCAGTTGTACTGCGCCCACGTCTCGGCCCATGCGCCGGTTTTGGCCTCTGCGTTCTGGTACCACGTGCCGTACACCCCTGCACTGTATCCGCTCACGCTGCCCTTTGCGTCCCGGCCGGTCAGGCCGTTGTGTGAGCCGCTGTCCGCCCGGCCGTAGCCGCCCATAAGGCCGGCGTGAAGCGCGTCCGTGCCGTTTGTGGAGCCCTGAATAATATCCCCGCCCAGCTGCAGCACATAACGGTCAGTCTGCGTGCGGTTCTGGCCGTCCGCCATGGACGCGCGCCCGTGGCTGCCCAGATTACGCATCCACAGGCTGGTCGTACGGGCCTCCCCCGTTACCGGGTCGCTGTAGCGCGTTTCCCCGCTGCGGTCCCGCATTGACAGGTCAAACAGGGTATTCGCCGCCTGAAGGTTAGCCGTGTAGGCCGACGCCTCGGGGCGATACATGCGGACTGGCTCAGGTGAAGGCCCGGGAGAAGGTGTGGGGTCAGGGACTGATGCGAAGGCAGTGCTGGTCAGGTACCAGCCCGCCGTGTCGGTACCCGAAACGTTTCCTTTGCGCAGCCTGTAGTCGTAGGCACCGGCCACCACGCGGTTACCCAGCGAGAACACGGCGTCAGAGCGCCCGCCCACGCTGATGAGCTGGATGCCGTCCAGCGTCTGCGCGCCGCCGCCGTTCTCGTTGGTCACGAAAAGCGTGCTGGCACCGCTTGTGTTGCCGGTCACCACGAGGCGGTCAGTCAGGGAGTCATCGCCGCCCAGCACGCTGCCGAGCGATACCGAGCTGCCGGGCAGTCCGGTATAATCACCGTTAACCGTCAGGGTGTTGCCCGCGCTGGCCGGGGTGGGATTCAGCACGAGGCTTCCGCGGTTGGTCAGGCTGGCATCAATGACTGAGGAGGCGTTTTTTTCCGTACTGAAGAGCAGTGTGCCGTTCTGTGACAGGGCACCGTCAAGGATACTGCCGCTTTCCAGGGTCAGTGTGCCATTATTTACCGTGCCGTTAGCGGCGGACCAGCGAGCCGACGGTGAAAGCGTCAGTGAACTGCCGGAGTTGACGGTAATATTGTCCACGCTTGCGTTGTTCGTGGCGGTGAATGTTGCAGACGTGTTTCCATCCCCCACGAACACTGCAGAGCCCGCCTGACCGGTTAATGCGCCGTTAATAACCGCTCTGGTCCCACTAATATAAATAGCTGAGTTGCCAAGGTAAACAGAGCCATCAAGCAATCCTGAGTTGTGAATACCGCCGCTAATGTTGCCTGAATTGTATACAGACCAGTTTCCCCCTCTGATTGTGCCGCTGTTTACAATCTGAGAGATGTTACCGGCATTGCTTATGCCCGTGTCTGCCCCCTGAATGATTCCACCAGACTCATTGAGGATACTGCCAATCGTTCCTTCGTTGAGAATACCATTGCCGACGGAGCCCGTAATGGTGCCCGTATTGTCAATTTTACCTATCCGGTTGGTTATTCCACTCGTTGTAAGGTTAGTAATACCTGTCGCAGCTTTGATTTTCCCGTTATTAAAAACCGCGTCAATTGATGAAAGGTTATAAAGGGCGGTGGTGTAATTGTCGTTTCCGGTCAGATCGCTGTTGAGGGCCATATTGGTGATCAGGGAATCATTCTGCAGTGTGCCGCTGTTTGTAAAATCCCCAATAAACCCTGAAACGTTATAAACGGCGGCAATACCTGTCCCTCCGGTCACGGATATAAGTCCGTCATTAATAAAGTCATCAATGTGAGTTTCGTTTGACACCCCAGGCCCGTTACTGGCTATGCGTATACCCGTGTAAGCAGAAGTGATGGTGCCACCATTACCAAACACTTCCAGATTGTTGTCCGGAATATAGACCGCGACGCCACCCACGCCCTCACGGGTAACATCAACAGAAGCTCCCTGAGCCACCGAGAAAAAACCCAGTGACGGCGAAACCGTACATTCTTCGGTTTCCTGACTGGTGACGGTCTGTGAATCTTCATCGGCAACCGAGTCACAGACACTGGCTGCCACTGATGAAAATGAAAGTAAATTTAAACTCATCAGGCTGACGGTCCACAATACGTGCTTTTTTTCATGAATCATTTTGAACCCCGTTCAGGAAAAAACTTCATAAATACTGGCGTGAAATAAGCGAAGTCTGGTTTCATCAATACATATATCTGATGCTTTAAAGATTCCGGCTCAAATGACTTTTCCCTTTAAGACTGGCTGCTTTCGAAGGCTCTTTTTAGCAAGAGGCTCCTGGTGATTTTTTTCCCTAACTGTACCGAGGGTATTTCAACCAGCCTGAACATCACTGACGCTATTCCCGTGCTTGTGACGACTGACAGTATAAATACTGCCGGGTTACCGTTTTGCATCGCCGATGAAGGTAAAGCGTTTTTGATAAAAAGCATCACCGGGTAATGAACCAGGTACAGTGAGTAAGAAATATCACCCAGAAATGACAGCGCGCGAATGTTTACGGTTTTTATATAGCAGCTCAGCGCAATGACCGAAGCCATAATTACCAGCGCCGGCCAGAAGCCGCCGCTCATGCCAAAAACCTGCGGCCCGGTGATGGTGACAAAAGTAATGGCTAAAGCGAGAGCACCCCACGCCACTGCCCGGATAACGCGGGAGTCACTGATTTTGTTATTCACCATCAGTTCTGCCAGAAACATACCCGCAATGAATTCAAAAACAATCGTGTTACTGCCAATTTTAATCCAGCCCTGCCACCAGTGCGAGACAGCCATTTCAGGTGATACCTGAGAGGAGAAGCTGAAACTGCCGTTATAAAAGAGTTGAAATCCCACCATGGTAGCCATAAAAATCAGTGCGCAGAGACAGCTGCGGTAGCGATAACTGAGACGCATGGAAAGGGCAAAAACGGCGTAGAACATGACTTCATAGGACAGCGTCCAGGGTGGCCCCAGCGGGCTGAAACCAAACGTCGGCCCCTGACTGCTGTAATCCTGAAGACAGAAATAAAGGACACATGACATCTGGCCGATGGTCCGTTCAGGGTAAACAAAGACAAGCGAGGCGAGCCAGATCAGAAAGAGGGGAGGCCATATGCGGAAAAAACGCTTAATTAAAAATGTATCGGCCCGCTCCGGTACCTGGCGGGTGATGAACGTCATAATAAAACCACTGACTATGAAAAAAACATCGACACCCAGGGCGCCGGGAATGTGGTTTACCCAGTATTCCCCCAGAAAGGCAGAATTATGGGCAATGACCACAAGCAAGGCCGCCAGTCCGCGTACGTACTGAATAGTCAGAATTCTCACGGTAAAGCCCACTCTCTGGACGGAAATTATTAAGAAATACTTAATTTATCAGCATTCCCCTTACCAGACCAGATACCGACCGGAACTAAAATGAGCGCAGGGCATAGCGGGTCATACGGCAGACTCTCCCCTGACAAACTCACACTGACGTTCAGTACTGGCACCTCACCGGCACTTAGCCCGGACTGTCACGGTTACCACCGTTATGAAAAGACTGTTTTGGACACCGCTTTTCAGTACCAGTTTTAATTAGATTAACGCCTGAATTTTGTGGGAGTTGTGTTATTTTATCCGGGCGGTGAATCCCCCTAAGCGGCGGGGCTGAGCCACAAAAAGGCTGAAAGCCTTGGCCAATAAGCGGGTCAGGTTGTGGCTTTTCCTGACTCACCGGGAGGCACCCGGCACCGCTCAGTTTTCTACAGGAAATCTGATGGATGTAAACAAACGGACGTGAATCCCCCTCAGCGGCGGGGCCAAGTCAGATACAAACATAATCATCCTGGCAATGAGCAGAAACGGCAGGTCAGGTTCTGGCTTTTCTGACCTATCGGGAGGCACCCGACACGTCCGGGACAGTTGCAGTTTTCAGCAGACAAAAGGGCTGCGGCTAAAGCCGCAGCCCTTTTTATTTATGCTGAATCCAGAGATGAGCTACACATCAGAAAGACAACCTCCATTCCGGATGGTTGGGGTTATTACGCCCATCCGGTGTCTTTCAGGCCCTGATTTTCCGGTAGGCAGGGTGAGTATTTACCCCCCACAAACCGGCCAGCGCACTGACAACAGCCCCCGCCAGAAGAGCGATGAATGACCACAGAGCGATTTTTGCAGCCGCGCTGGCGGCTTCGTCAGCTTTCTCTTTTGCCTGCTTTTTGAATTCCGCGTACTGCGCCTTCGCATCGTTCAGATTACTCTGGAGCCGGGCCATGCGGTCGCTTACCTCCTGAACGGTTTTGTCACGCGCCTGAATGAAGTTATCGACGGCCCTGTCCGCCTCTTCCGGTGACAGACGGGTATTTTCTGCCAGCGCTTTTTTCACCTCATTCCTGTCGACACCTTTGCTGACCGCATCTGCCCGTGACTTCAGTTTACCGCTCAGCGTATCAATAATGGCGTCACTGTTGCCCGGGTTAACAGCCAAATCTTTGACCGAATCTGCAATATCACTCCCCGCTGCCTGAAGCTGGGACTGCAGAAATTCCGGCTGAAGTTCTTTAATGTTGCTCCTGCGCAGCGCATCAAGTACCTGTTTGTCCGCCTGCGGGGCTGTGAGCTGCGTGTTCAGTCCGAGCCTGTCAGCAACATTCTGAGCGATATCGGCTGTTGCGCCCGATGCTTTTCCTGCGGCACTGCCCAGTCCACTCACAGCAGAACCCGTAGCAGATGCTGCTGCGCCAACGGCGCTTCCCGCCATGTGCAGAATGCCGCCAGCGGCGGCGAAGCCCAGCACGGAAGCAACAAGCAGGGATGTGGCCCATGAGAGAAATCCATGGATGGTTCCATCCGCGCCCGCCAGCCTGCCTGCCACAAAACCGCCGCAGGCCAGACTCAGCACTATCGAGATAACTGACCAGATAATAACAGCCTTGTCAGCACCGTTAATGACATCGTCAGACTGAGGTGAAAGCATTGAAAAACCAAGGCTTGACCCAAGCGTGGTCAGCAGCAGGGACACTGCCATTACCGTTACCACGCCCGCAATGATGCTGCCCCACGAGACGCTTCTGTTCAGTTCCGCTTCTTTTACAAGTTCCATTGTAATCTCCATTTAAAAGCTATTAAAAAGACGGGATTAATCCACGCCCAGATTAATCTTAGTAAAAATATGAGGCACTCAAAGCCGATTAGACGAAACAAGCATCACCTGTGCTGTCAGAGTGAAGTGGGCCGAACCGATAAAGCGCAAGACGGTGCAGGTGAGACGCTTACGGATAACAGCATCGATTTCATTCTCACCGATCCGCCGTACCTCGTCGGCTTTAAGGACCGGTCCGGCCGCTCGATCGCCAACGACGTTAACGATGAGTGGGTGCTGCCGGCGAGCCGGCAGATGTTCCGCGTACTCAAAAACAACAGCCTGGCGGTGAGTTTCTACGGCTGGAACCGCGTGGACGTCTTCATGCAGGCCTGGAAGGCGGCGGGCTTCCGCGTTGTCGGGCACCTCGTTTTCACCAAAACCTACGCCTCGAAATCGGCCTTTGTCGGCTATCAGCACGAGAGCGCCTACCTGCTGGCCAAAGGCCGTCCGCCGCTGCCGGCAAACCCGCTGCCCGACGTGATGCCCTGGCAGTACACGGGCAACCGCCACCACCCGACCGAAAAGCCGGTAAGTGTGCTACAGCCGCTCATCGAGACCTTCACGAAGCCCGGCGACCTGGTGTTAGACCCGTTTGCAGGATCGGGCTCGACCTGCGTTGCCGCGGACCTGAGCGGGCGCCGCTGGATCGGGATCGAACTGATGGAGCAGTACCACGCCGCCGGCCTTAAGCGCATCGGCGAACTGCGCGCCGCCCGGGCCGCCTGATTTTTACCCTTAACCCGACCAGAAGGACAGCACCATGACAGACCAGACCCTGAATACAGAACTGACGTAAGCGTAACATTCAGACCGTGCTGACCTGAGTCGGGGGGAGGGCTAATGGTACGAAAATATACGCTAAGAGCGTATTTTACTGCGTGTATTGGATTTATTAAGGGTTTAATCGTTATTCCAAAAAAAATCATGAAAATATCTTTTCAATACTTGGTCGTGACGCAGATTTAGTGGTGATGATTTATTGTCAGCTATCAGCCGATGAGCTTATCGTGCATTTCCTCTGACTCTGAGAAGCAGATGGTCCTCCGTGCCAGCCATTTAAGGTGGCTCCGAAGATTCAGGTTATGCCGTTCTTCGCTGAGTGTATTTTTTACTGATGATATGGCCGGGGCATACAGGACATATGACCGCTGCTCATCCGCTTCACAGCAGATAACAGTCTCAGCGCCGGGTTCAGTGCGCTGAGCGGCCTGGAGCGGGGCAGTTTTTTTCGATGACGAAGACGGTGTTCAGGTTTATCTTCAGCACCCCTGCCGTATCCCGGCATCCGGAGCCTCTGCATCGCCACCGTCTTCGTCAGCTCCGTTCGTGTGCTCTGATGTTGTACAGCCAGTTCACCATCAGTTGGTTGACGGTGTAAAAATAATACCTAAGTTCCCGGAATATTTCCCGGCCAGTAAGCTTTTATAAGGGACGGGTTTAACTTTGACGGTGACCACAGATGGCACACAAGGAACAGAAGAATCAGAACCGGGAAGTTGTATATACCTGAGGCGGTCCCGGGCAGCCCCACCATTCTGCATACTACTCCAGACAAAGGGATTACGGTTTGTGACATGCTGTGGCGTACCGGACGGGTCGGTCAGGCTGACGGTGTAATCTATTTTCCCCGTTCCGCTGCTGTTGTAAACCGCAAAGTAAGGGCTGGTGTTGGCGGCGTTCTGGTCCTGAAACGTCAGCATGTACCGTGATGTGCTCAGCCCCCTGCCATCGTAGAGGCAGAGGTCGACGGAGGCGCTGCCTGTCGCCAGGTCGCCTGATGGCTTGACAGGCAGGGGCAGCAGTGCGTGTGATGAATTTTTATCCGGGAAGAAGGCCAGCGGCTCAGATTCTCCAACGTGGACCAGCACGACCTGGTACTTCATACTCTTACTAAAAAAAGCCATTCCTTTTTTATTGAGTGGAGTGAGCGATAGAATACCAATAGCACCAAGGAGGTTTGTAGCAGTGTCTTTTCCCGCCCACCGTCGCACATAATCAGTGTCAGCAACCAATAAATCAAAGAGAGGTGCGTTGAGGTTAAAACCAGAAAGCTGGTATTCATAAAAAATCTTCAAGCCGTCATCAAAATAACGGCCAGTGTAATGGAGTCTGACACTTGAAGCCACTGAGGGAACTCCACTCGTAGGGCACGATGTTAATCGTGCGCCGTTATCATAAAGAATGTAAGAAAATATCTTTCCAATAATAAAGCAACCATTATTAGCATAGTTAAGTTTTAAATCTGCATAGACATCATCATTAGTCAGTGTGTATGAATAGAACGTGCTAACAGTTTTTTCGTCTAAAGTAACATGTGCAACTTGCGCACCCTTCTTTATTTCTGAAAAAGGGAGGTAAGTCTGCTGTGTACGAATCCAGTATTGGTTATACCCATCCGGGGGTGGGCCCGAATGCGCGTAATTCGTGAAGGCGGCAAGAAAAATAAGGGTAGTGCAATGCAGCACAGACCGTATTCTGCGAATTAATTTTCCATGAACAATCATTTAGTTAAACCTTTTCCTGAGAAGCCATTAGATGGCCGGATTTAAGAAATCCATCCGTCATTTTTTCTTAAACAGCAGCCCACCATAAGGGTGGTTTATTTTTCTCTGTCATTTTAAACTTCACTGACTGAGTGTTTAATATAAACGCGCCTCGCCGGGGCACCTTTTTAATTCCTGAAAGGAGTGAGTTATTTCTGGCCTTATATTCAGGGTCATAACCGTTAAAGGCATCATCCGTCTTTTGGCATGTAATGCTGACGCGGTAACGGCGATGACGGGCATAACTAAAAAAGGACGTACACGAACCGGGGAAATACAGCGGGAGGGGAACTTCAGCATGGAATATCTTCTTCTTTCTTAACGGCGACCAGAGAGGATTGCCAAAGCAGCCAAAGCAGCCAAAGCAGCCAAAGCAGCCAAAGCAGCCAAAGCAGCCAAAGCAGCCAAAGCAGCCAAAGCAGCCAAAGCAGCCAAAGCAGCCAAAGCAGCCAAAGCAGCCAAAGCAGCCAAAGCAGCCAAAGCAGCCAAAGCAGCCAAAGCAGCCAAAGCAGCCAAAGCAGCCAAAGCAGCCAAAGCAGCCAAAGCAGCCAAAGCAATTATACGCCCTTCCGGCCTCAGGCACCTGATTCATATGGAGAAAACAGACTTTCCGTAAAGGAAATTATAATCCCCCTCACCTGACAGGCCCGTCACACACGGTCCGCGCTGACGCTTACTGCGCAGACAGGTCGGCTTTCCACGGCAGCAGGTCGCGGACCCGGTTCACCGGCCAGTCCTGGATGTGGCCGATGACGTAACGCAGCCACGCCTCCGGCTCCACGCCGTTCAGCCGGCAGGTGCCGATCAGCGAGTACAGAACCGCTGCCCGCTCCCCACCTGCGTCTGAACCGGCGAACAGCCAGTTCTTCCGGCCCAGGGCGACGCACCGCAGCGCGTTTTCCGCGATGTTGTTGTCGATTTCCGCCCAGCCATTGCTGCAGTACAGGTTCAGCGCGTCCCACTGCTTCAGCAGGTAGGCGAACGCCTTTGCCGTATCGGAGTGGCGCGACAGCTCCGTCATCTGAACCTGTATCCAGTCGTACAGCGACTGCATCAGCGGCACGGTCTGCGCTTTCCGGACCGCCAGCCGTTCCTCTGCCGGGCTTCCGCGTATCTCCGCCTCGATGGCATACAGTTCGCCGATGCGCCTGAGCGCTTCGGTGGTGATACCGGTCGGCGTGCGGGCATGAACGTCGTGGATTTTCCGCCGGGCGTGGGCCATGCAGGCCGCTTCCGTGATGCGGTCGTCTTTGTACAGGGCGTTGTAGCCCCCGTAGGCATCCGCCTGCAGGATGCCGCTGTACCTGGCGAGATGCTGCTGTGGATGAACGCCCTTACGGTCCGGCGAGTAAGCGAACCAGACCGCCGCCGGCAGCTGCGAACCGGCGTTGCGGTCATCCCGTACGTACACCCACAGCCGGGCAGTCCGGGTTTTGCCGCTGCCCGGCTCCTGAACCGGCACCGGGATATCGTCGGTGTGCACCTTACCCGGCATCAGCACGTACTGACGCAGCAGCTCATACAGCGGCTCCAGCAGTTCGCTCACCGCGCCGGACCAGCGCCCCAGCGTGGCACGACTCAGCTTCACGCCCTGACGGCGGTATATCTCCGACTGGCGGTAGTGCGGCGTGTGCTCCGCGAACTTCGCCGTGACGATGCGCGCCAGCAGGCCTGGGCCCGCGTAGCTGCGCTCAATGGGTTTTGACGGCATGGGGGCCTGAACGATGTGGTCACAGCGGCAGCAGGCCAGCTTCGGCCGCTGCGTCTCGATGACCTTAAAGGCGCTGCTGATGAGCTCCAGCTGTTCCGACACGTCGCAGCCCAGCGCGCTGAGCTCGCCGCCGCAGGCCGGACAGGCGGTTTCTGTCGGTGGCAGCATGCGGATTTCACGGTGAAGCGAGGCCGGCAACGGTTTGCGGGCGGAAGACTGGCGCAGCGGCGGCGGAAGTACCGGGTCATGCTGTTCACCCAGGACCTCTGCCATCTCCTCCTGCAGGGCGCTGATGCGCTCCTCTGCCTGACGCACCTGACGCTGCGTTTTCTTCCGCAGCTTTTCGGAGCTTTTGCCGAACTGCATCCGCTGCAGCTTCGCGACCAGCGCTTTCAGCCGGCTGATTTCGCTGGCGTACGCCGCCACCCGTTGTGACAGGAGGCGGTTGTTTTCGGCCATCTGCTCAAGGCTTCGCTGCTGTGTGTCCAGCAGCGCCCTGAGGCGGGCATTTTCTGCAGAAAGTGAGCGTTCCATGCGCTCACATTACGCCGGTTCAGATGCGCAGGCCAGGAGGATTTATCCGCTGCGGATGCTTCCAGTTAATGCCTTCCAGCAGCATGGCCAGCTGGGCCTGCGTCAGGTGCACCCTGCCGTCCCGGTTCACCGGCCAGACGAAACGCCCCCGCTCAAGGCGCTTCGTAAAAAGACAAAGACCATCGGGGTCTGCCCAGAGGACCTTAACCATATCGCCGCGCCGGCCCCGGAAGATGAACAGGTGGCCGCTGAAAGGGTCGGCACGCAGCGTGTTCTGCACCTTTGCTGCCAGACCGTTGAAGCTGCAGCGCATGTCCGTCACGCCGGCAACCAGCCAGATGCGTGCGCCTGCCGGAAAGCTAATCATACCTCACTCCCACGGATTGCACTGACCAGCGCCCGCAGCAGCTCCGGTGTCACGGGGCCGGTCAGGCTCAGGGTGCCGCCAGGCAGCGTCAGCTTACAGCTGATAACGGGGGGCGAATCCGGTGTGCCGCCGTTCTGCCTGACCGGAACAGGAAAAGGCTCAACCGTGACGGGTATCATCCCGGCGCGCGTGGCAGGATCCAGCAGGCCCTGACGGTGCAGGTTGCGCCAGTTAAATACCAGATTGTCATTGACCCCATGCTCCCGGGCCAGCTTTGCCACGCAGGCGTCCGGCTGCAGGCTCAACTCTGCCATACGGATTTTGAACTCCAGCGGCCAGTCCGGACGCCGCTTTTTTACGGGCAGGTTCGTTTCCAGATTGAAGGCGTAGAGCTCCTCCTCAAGCCGTTCAGGCGTGTAGTCCTCGGGCAGCGGCCAGTTAATACCCGTACGGCGAAAACGCTTGAACATTTTATGCGTAGCGGAAGTGCTGACTTTCAGTTGCTCAGCGATTTCACGGTAGGTCAGGGCGTCGTTAAACCGCAGGCTGAGTGCAGTAATGATCCAGGGTCGACTGGTGTAAGGCGTGTTTCTGTCCACGGTAGTGTCCATGTTCGCGAAAGTGTCCATGGTAGGAAACACGGGAAGAAATGGAAGACGGTATAAACGTGACGCTTACGCTCTTTTTTTCGGACTTCGTGCGCTGGAGCTGCTGGTTTCTTTACTGGATGTGGCGCCTTGCCGACTTCCCCCAGATACACCGCTACGCCGCTGAGCGTATAAACCTGCTGGCCACGACCGGCAACGGGGCGGAGTCTGTAGGGCTGAGCGAATGGCGCGACGTAATGAACAACACGGCCGGCATCCTGTTTGTGCCCATGTTGCCGCTGGTTGCCGTGACCGGCTGGGCGCTGGCGCGTCATCCTGCGCTGGGCTTCCGGAGCCGTCGCGCGATCGACATTCATTCGCTGCCACGGGTGATGGCCACCTTCGCACCCTCGGTTATTCCGGTTCTCTCCGGGCACCTTGGTGATGGCCTGATGAACGACACCACGCCGGAAAACGCCTGGGCGCAGAAGCCTGAGGAGTTTGCAGAGCAGCACGGCCTGATTAAGCGGCGGGTGCTCGACCGTGAGGCGGCGACGGCTTTGTTTGACGCCCAGACCGGCCCGTCCATCACGTCACCGGTGCAGTGGCAGCCGCATGAACGCGCGCTGCTGGCCGTCTTCGGCCTGCAGGTGTTCACCGGTGACCGTAAGGCGGCCACCAGGCTGCTGGATGACCTGAACCGTTCCTGCTTAATCCGCCGGCCTTTCCGCGCGCCCGAATTCCGCAGCGTGCCCGACTGGCAGGTTGCAGAAAAACACGTGGCGCGCGTGCTGGCGAGCCCGGGCGTGAGCGAATGGCTGAAGACGCACCGGACGGTGCGCTCTGCGCTGGCCGGGCTCTACGGCCGTGACCTGCGCCTGCCGCCTGCGCGGTTCCGCTGGCTGAAGGGCTGCGACCGCACGCTGTGGTACGGGCTGCACACCGCCGACACCGCCAAAGTGTTTGTTGAGGGGGCGGGCATCGTCGCACAGGCCCGCGCGGAGCAGATGGCCGCCAGGCTCGGTCTGCCGTGCCCGCCGCTGATGACCGGTGAGGCCGTTGACGGACTGCAGCTGGAGCTCGAGTCGCTGGGGCTGGTGTATCCGCGCGACGCGCGTCCCGAGCGGGCGAAAAAGGCGCGCGAACTGCCGTTCCCTGACGCACTTTATCTGCCCGGTGAGGGCGAAGACGAATTTTCAGAGAGCGCCGGCGTGCGCTGAGACAAGGATATGACGATGACAATTTCACGCAGAGAAGGCCCGTTCGTGGCCGACATCACCGGTGGCCTGCTGAGCGCGCGCCGCGAAACATCTGAAGCAGGACGGGGGGCGGGTGGCGCGCACTTCCACACTGCGGCGGCGTCAGAGCCCCTTTTTATCCTGCCCGTCACAGAGTGCCCGTGGTTTGTGATGTACGGGGACGGCCTGTACGCGCAGAACGACAGGGATGCGCTGGCGCCGCTCTACCGCGGCGATGACGCGGCGCAGCTGCTGCGCTGCATTACTGACCTGATGACCACTGTGGAGAGTAAACGCAGCCGGCGGCGGGGATTCATACAGTTCTTTTTCGCCATTGCGGTGGCCTGTCTGACAGGGCTTCTGCTGGGATTCGCCGGCGAGGGGCTGACTCAACTGGCGGAGCGGAACTTCCGCCTGCTCACGACGCCTGATACTCCCCTGGTGTTTCATCCGGAGCCGGGCCCCGCCCGCTTCAGGCCTGCTGAACCCGACGCCACGGACATGACCCCGTCCTGGAATAAGGGCTGGCGCACGGAATCCCCGATGCCAGTGAAGCCTGCTCCGCAGGCGCGGCAAGGAGCAGATGCTGCACCTGCGGACGGCTGGGACCTGCCGCAGAGCGTGCGTTCGGCGCTGCCGGCAAAACTCCACAGCGCGGCGTCACGCGGCCTGTTCACCGTGCCGCTGTCTTCAGGACATGCGCGCACGATTTACGTGTTTGCCGACCCGGCCTGCCCGAACTGCCAGCGCATGGAGCGTCATTTTGAAACCGTCGCCGGCACCGTCAACGTGGTGATATTCCCGGTCACCATCGAGGGGCGCGAGGCGTCACTGAAAGCGCTGACGCCGGTGATGGCTCTGCCGGAGGCTGAGCGGCCCGCCGCCTGGAAGCAGTTGTTTGCGGCCGACGCCGGCATCGGCGTACCGGGGACTGCACAGGCTGCGCCGGCACCCGCGGACGAGAATCAGGCCGAAACGGCGCGGGGAGCGATTGGCGTCAACGAGGTGGCGTTTCGGGCTTACCGCCTGCCGGGTACACCCTGGACGATTTCGGACGACGGGCGCTACGTACCGCAGAGCGTGCTGAGCTCGCCGGCGGCACTCGCGGCCTTTTTAAACGGAGGTGGTAATGACGGACAGTAATTCCGCGATAGACAGTGCCCGCGTCAACCGGCACGCGGGGCGTTCGTGGCTAACCGACGTTCTTTGTGAAACCGGCACGCTGGCCTGGGGAATGCTGGCCGCGGTAGGTGCCGGTATCATTTGGCCCGCCACGCTGATACTGAGCCTGCCTTTGCTGATGTTCTGGTCGCTGGTTGTCGCGCCCGCCGGCCGCTGGCAGATGCCGATGCGCATGCCTACCGACATGAACCGGGACGACCCGTCGACGGACCGACAGGTGCCGGCTAAAGTGCTGGGTTTCCTGCCGGTGGCCACCGTGCGTATTTATACCAGCCGCGCGGCCGGCATTCTCTACGCCGGTTACCTGCGCGGAAGGGACGCCGGGCGCGAGCTGTGGCTCTCGATGGATGATCTGACGCGGCACGTGCTGATGTTCGGCACCACTGGCGCGGGTAAAACAGAGACGTTACTGGGCTGGGTGTTCAACGCGCTCTGCTGGGGTAAAGGCGTTATATTTTCCGACCATAAGGCGCAGAACGACGTGGCGCTGTCCATGATGTCTATGGCCCGCCGCTTTGGCCGTGAGGACCACCTGCGCGTGATGAACTTCATTACCGGTGGCCGATCGCGCGCGCAGGAGTTGCTTGAAGACGACAAGGGGCGTCCGCAGACCAACAGCACCAATGTTTTCGGCATCGCACAGGAAACCTACACCATCAACCTGATGGATTCGATGCTGCCTAAGACCGGCGGCAGCGGCGGGGACTGGCAGGAAAAAGCACGTTCCATGAACCAAGCGCTGGTGACCGCGCTGGTCTATAAGTGCCGGCGGGAGGGTACAGTGATGTCACAGCGCACCATTCAGTCTCACCTGCCACTGCGCAAAATCGCCGGGCTCTACGTGCAGGCGTTGGAGGAGCAGTGGCATGAGGAAATCTGCGTGGCGCTGGAGAACTACCTGAGCACGCTGGCCGGTTTTGATATGGACAAGGTGGCTACGCCGTCCGAATGGGACCCGGAGGCGAACCGCCAGCACGGCTACCTGATGCAGCAGTACACGCGCATGCTGAGCTTATTTAACGACACTTATGGCCACGTGTTTGCACGCGACGCTGGCGACATTGACCTCCGCGATGTTGTGCACAATGACCGTATCCTGATAGTGCTGGTGCCGGCGCTGGAGCTGTCTGCCAGCGAAAGCAGCACACTGGGCCGACTCTACCAGTCGCAGCTGGCCATGATATTAAGCCAGGATCTCGGCGAAAAGCTCGAAGGGCGGCCAGAAGACAACATGAAGGTGCGGAAGTTTAAAGACCGATTTCCGCTGCTCTGGATTATTGATGAGGTGGGCGCTGGCTACAGCGAAAAACTTGGCGAGCTGGCCACGCAGATCCGTTCGCTGGGGTACTGCCTGCTGCTGGCAGGTCAGGAGGTGCAGCGTCTGAAGACGGCGGCGGGCGAGGCGGTGTGGACGCTGATTGCCAACACAGGGACACGCATCACCGGCAAAATCATGGATCCGAAAGACACACTGGAAATTCTGCAGCTTATGGCTGGCACCGAATTCCGGGCGCAAATGAGTGCCCTGGTTCAACAGGGCAGCATAGTCGGCAGTGGGCTGAGCGAAGACTCCCGCCTGCAGGTGAGCGAAAAGAAAAAAGTCGATGTGGAGGAGGTTCAAAAACTGCAGGAGGGGGAAAATATCACCCTTTTCAGAGGCGAGGTAATCCGCGGTAGTTCCCTCTACATCGCCGACGCCGATAAGTTTACGAAGGAGCCGGTGCACATCAACCGGTTTCTGGAGGTCAGTCCGCCTTCTGAGGCCAGACTGCTGGCGACCATGCCTTACCGTCAGCGACGCAGCTACGTGCGGGCAGACCGGGTGCAGCGCATTCTGCAGGTGCTGGACGCGCCGCCGGGCGCACAGGATACCAGCCGGCTGGTTCTGACCGACCCGGCGCTGGCTGCGGTCTGCGAGTTCAGCCTCGAATGCGAGTACTGCTGGAAGCGTTCGCCTTCTGCAGCGGTGCGTTCTTCAGTTCTCTGGCATATGGTACAGGGAAGCCTGCCTGCGAGGGGCAGGGGCTACAGGGTCCGCCTGCGTGAACCCCGCCTGATGGGCGTGGGCCGCGAGGCGATTGAAAAAGCCATGCAGAACTACGTACCCCCTGCGCCGTTCGTTCTCCCGTCGTAATTAATACAATCCACTGACACCTTTTCTCTCCGGTCTGTTGTCTTTTTAAGGAGACTTATCATGCGTATTGTCATCGGCGATCTTCTTACGCAGGAAGTCGCCTGTATCGTAAACCCCTGGAATGTAAACATCATTCCCCGCTGGCTGTTCCTGCCTGCCGGCGTTTCTGGCCAGCTTAAAAAGAAAGCCGGGGCAGAGCCGTTCAGAGAACTTGCTCGTTTTGGCTGGCTCAGCCCGGGCTGCGCAGTACTGACGGGGGGCGGACGGCTTAAAAAGCCTGTTATACATGTGGCCGGACTTAACCTTTTCTGGCGCAGTTCTGAGTCCATTGTTTTCCGCTGTACCCGATCCGCGCTAACGCTTGCCGGTGAAAAAGGACTGGAATCTGTCGCGCTGCCGCTCATCGGCGCGGGAACCGGCGGGCTGAGCGAAGCACAGAGTCGGCTGGCCATCGAAACAGCCGTAAATATGAGCCGCTACAGAGGTGAAGTCCGTCTTGTCATCCGGCCGGAAAGTCACAGGATGTATTTATGACGCAACTCCCTGAAAAGACATCCGGCGACAGCGTATACGTTCATCTGTTGCGGCTTGCCAGGATGGAGGGCGATCTGATGGTGATTTCTGCTGAGCAGCGCATCACCGGGCAGGTGGATGACCTCCACCTTCACCAGCTGTCGAATATTGCCTGGTCATTTGCGCAGGAGGGGTACACAGACCCGCTGGGGTTCTGCGCCAGCGTGGCGGGCCTGGCTCACGCCGTTGAACAGCTGGCCCTTGAGATATCTACATACGAATGGTCCTGGTGGATAAAGGCATACCTGGAGGACGAAGAAGAAAGACGGCTTGCAGGAGAACAGGATGCGCTGAGCCGTATGCACGTCAGACACCACAGTGAAAACGGCACTGAATATCAGAGCCTGCCTTATCGTGGCGATTCAGAGAATGGCATCGTGTATCTGCCGGTCACTCCCGCCGGGACCGGTCATTATGAAGTATACAGTATGGACCGCGAACGCCCCGTTGCCGTTGTTGCAGTGTGGAATGATGCCGTTGCCATCGCCCGTTATGCCGCATCACACAATGGCGGTTTCGGCGATGTCATCGTCCGTAGCACAGATAAGGGCATCACCCACGCCGACTTTGAAACGTGGTTTCTGGACTGAACCGAAAACCGCCGATCTTAGTTGGGAAAAACTAATAAAAAAATACTCTATGCGTCAGGGGAGATATACCGATTCACTACCGTTAAACAAAATGGCGCTTTAACGCACTAAAGATGTAGAAGCTAAAACGTGACGATAAACGTTCAAATGGTATTTCAGTTGGTAATGATACTTCCCAACGGAGGTGAAAAACTATCACAAGACAATCCCAGCGTTCAGTGAACAGTGATTACATGATGGAAGCTATTGTAGAACTTCAGTCACGTTCCGAAAAATTCTTGGATAACGTAAGATAGTTAATGTATTGATATGTCAGTAATTTTTAAAGGTTCGAAGCCAAGGGGCCTCGAACATCTCAATCGATGTAGTTAAAATTCATCACATTTCTTTTGGGGTGCCAAACTTGTTTCATTGATTTTAATCGCATATTTATTGAAAGAAGCCCAATTCAACAAAAATATATTATTCATATACCACTCGATGAATTCTTTATTTGCTGACTCAGAGTCCAGTAAAATGAAAAAGTCTAAGTTTTTTTCTGTTAGTTGCGATATATAAACAACAAACTCAATATTGGAGTATTTTTTTGTTTCAAGGAGATGGAGTATTTCTTCGGATAAATAATCTGATTTATATGAAGGTACTTTATCATTTAATAAAATAAGCCCGCCTATTGAATTGGGTAATTTTAAAACGTCCTTGGTCGTTCCGATCTGTTTGTGAGCTTCCTTTATTATTTTATTTCTAATTCCATCATACGCGAAGTTCATGATTTTATGCCTAAAGTCCGCTGAATTTGGATGTTTTTGAATTAACTCTTCCAGATGAACTGTTCCAAACCAATTTTTTTCAAGCCAATTGTCTGATTTTGCAATTTCATTAAGCTTATCATTAACATTGATGGTTCTGTCAGAAAATATACTTTTCATTTCTAATATGAATTTATTTTCATTTAAGAGAAAATCAGCCATTTTTTTCGTATGCCCATCACTTGTACGAAACTTATCCTGAATGTCATCAATAGAAATACCTCCTTCGATCTTTGAAATGAACTGCTTAAATTTTTCTTCTAAAGCACTCGTTTTTTTCATTTTTTAGCCTCAAGTCACATTGAGTTAATATATTATCATAAATAAAAATATGACGTGTAAACTGCTAACGCAGAGAATTTAACCATAACTTATTGATCTATAGATAAGCTAAGAAATTTAGAAAGGCATTCGAACTTAACTAGCAAGTTGATACTTCTATTCAGCCTTGACAGAGGAAAAGAGTGATATGGCATTTTTACTATCACGTTTGCTCTGCTCATCAGTGTTTCATCTTTTGCGGAGCGCCCTGAGATTTTTTTACCAAAACAATTCATATTTAACATAATAGATGTATCTCGCAGTCCTCGCTCCCTCAGGTGACCGTATTCCGGCGAAAGCCGCAAAAGTCCCGCTTATCCCGCCCCAAAAAGAGTCAGAAACATATTGCTGGTTTGTTAACAGAAACGCGGTTCCGGTTCAATCACGAAACCGGGGCGAGACTGCCATTTTCCATAGTCATCTTAAATCTAATGTAATCGAAGAACTCAACCAGGAAAAACGAAATGAAAAAAACGATCTCAGCTGTCGTGTTATCGGCCGTGCTATCCCTCTCTGCCGGGGCGTCATTTGCAGCTCCGTCCCTCGATGTCGGTTTCTCCCCTGAAGGCAGCGCGCTAAAAGTTGTGCTGAAGACGCTCGACGAGGCCCACGACAGCATCCGTCTGATGGGCTACAGCTTTACCTCGCCTGAGGTGGTGAAATCGCTGGTTGCGGCCAAAAAACGAGGTGTGGACGTCAGGGTAGTGGTTGATGACAAAGGAAACCGCAGTAAAGCCAGTCAGGCCGCAATGAACGTGGTGGTCAATGCCGGTATTCCGCTGCGCACCAACGGACAGTACAAAATTATGCATGACAAGGTCATCATCACCGATGGCCAGAACGTCGAAACAGGATCATTTAACTACACGCGCAGCGCCGCAGAATCGAACTCAGAGAATGCACTGTTGATACGCGGCGTGCCGGCACTGGCGCAGACCTATCAGGCACACTGGCAGTCGCGCTGGGACGGTGGTACTGACTGGCATTCAGGCTACTGAGACAAGCCAACCTCTTCTTTTTCCTGCAATAGCGAACTGTGCGCCAACACTATACCCCCCCTGTAGAGGGGGGTCGCTGTAAAGAATGATCTGTAGTATGCTCTGCGGCATGATCCAAACCTGTGTCACGAGGGGGCCGGAATGCCGCAAGCTGCTAATACAGAATCGTCGTCACCGAAACGCCCATACCGTAAAGGTAATCCGCTGAGTGTTGCAGAACGTCAGCAGTCTTCACTGGCCCGCAAAAAACAAACTCATCAGGAAGTAAGAGTGTTTTTACCCTCTCAACTGAAAGACGAATTGCGGACGATATGTGAAGCAGAAGGCGTGACGCAGACTGAACTGATCGAGAGACTGGTCAAAAAAGAAGTAGAAAGAAACAGATAACGAGAAAGTAGCGACATCACTTTGTTGCCTGTACTAAAGCAGAGTGATAGATTACGGATCGTTTAAGAATTCTGGTTAGCCACGCCGCAAGGTGGCAGGAGACTGGTACTGAAGCACGACTGAAGGCCAGAAAAAAGAAAACCCCGATAATCTTCCTGAGTTTGGCGACACGGAGAAGACTAACGGGGCTCACTGAATCTGCATAGAAGCTGTTGCTCTATGCGGGGAGTATAGATTCATGCCCAGAAAACTGCAATACCTTCTGTGCTTACTCCTTCTGTGCAACATAAGCGCAGGAAGGCGTGGCTGAACAGGTCCTTGAAAACACTTCAATTTACCGGCAGGTAAAAAATCCGAATCCGAAATTTATTCCGGCGAAAGGAAAAAAAACTCTGCCGTTCTGCGAAAAAATCCGCGAGAAAGCCGCAGGCTTCACCCAGCGCGTCGAATACCAGATGCTGGTTGCCATGTTAATCGCCCGGGGCGAACGTAAGCGCCGTCCACCTCTTTTGCGTGTCAGGGGGCTGGAAGCCGCGCTTCAGGCACTGTGCTGGTATTACAATCCGCTGGCCAACCGTGTCGGAGCCTCGCTCACCACCATGTGCCGGCTTTGCGGTCTGGCCACTGAGAGTAAACGCCTCTCGATCACCCGTTTTACGGGGGCATGCCAGTTTATGAAACAGCTGAAACTCATCACCTACAACACCGAATACGACAAAGAAATAGGGTGCAACATCCCGACCGATATCACGTTTACCCCGCTGATGTGGGAGGTTCTGGATGTCTCTGAAGAAGCCGTTGCGGCCGCACGTCGCAGCCGCGTCGAGTGGGAAAACCGGAAGCGTGAGAGGAAAGGGCTGCCGCGCGCCGATGCCGGCGAACTCATCAGTGCAGCATGGTCATTCGTACGTGAAAAATTCCGTGAGACTGTGAGAGCTCACCGCGAGCATGGTCTTAAACGTCACCGCGCACTCAAAGATGCGCCACGTAGCCGTAAGGATATTGATCAGCTGGTCCGCCAGCAGCTCCAGAAAGAAATCCGCGACGGGCGCTTCGTTGGTGGACTGGAAGCGGCGCGCAGAGAGATTGAACGCAGGGTAACGGAACGCATGAAATACTCGCGTGGCCACTACACCCGACTTGGCGATGACCTGCTGGTGAAAACCTGATTTAACGCTGAGCTGCGTGCTTAGAAACTGGTGCTGACGTGCCGGTTTCCTGCTGCCCGAAATATGGCTGGTCCGGACATTCTTCACGGGCCTCACCCTCCTTCCAGTCATCCGGTTCGCGCCGGAGGATTCTGCACGTCTGAAGCCCCCCAAATCGTACAAAACGCAGTCAGTACCCACCCGCACCGATCGGGCAAGAACGTGGTCGCCGTCACAGATGTTATCGTTCAGGCCAGCCTGACGGCCGTGACGAAGCGAATTCTGTACTTATCCACATTAACCACAAGAGGGTAGTTTTCGTAACCCTCAACCGAGACGCCACTTAACCTGTGTCCGAGTTTTTTACAAACCGCGATGATCCTTTTAAAAACCCGATCTCCTTTCTTTTAAAGAACTGTTATTACTTACCTTTAAATAAATAATCTGTTCATCAGCTGCCCTGTGGACAGCTTCGGAAAGCGAACGCCCTTGCAGCGGACTGACGTCCGCGCCGGTTCGACATGGCCGCTTCGCGACCAGAGATAGCTCCCGCCTCTGGCGGGCAAAAAAAAGTAGTTACAACAAACTCCTGACCACTGTAGTAAGTAAACCGCGCTGTACCTGATATCCTATCGCCCCTCTCCACCCATGAAAAGCCGCGCCCGCCCCGGCCCAAGGGGCCGGAACAGGAGTGGCTTCAGATGGATGATGTAACTACAAACTTTTGAGTGGCGGTAAGACGGAGGACCGCGGTACATATCTTTTGTCTGCGACCATCTGACTCATGCGCGCCTGTTAGGCCGCTGCATCAACAGCGTCTGGCAGGAGTGGGTTAGGGTTATGCCATATTTGAGTCTGTAACCGGCTCTGCCGGGCTGACGGCGCCCGGTGGCACCTGAGCCGTCCTTTACTACTTCTGGCGCCTCCATGCCGCTGACGCGGCATAGCGGGGCAGTCTGCACATGTCAGGCCCTCCGTGGTATACTTGCGCTTTTAACAGGGCCTGGCTTCCCCTTACAGTGAACGCGGGCCTGACGCGTCAGGGAGACAACTACGTGAAGCGACACGACATCAACACCACCCTGTTCCGCAGCGCCGGCTTTGACCCGACGGCCGGCGTGCTTGAACTGGAGTACCGCGACGGCAGCTGCCGTCGCTGGCTGGCGGTGCCCGCCCGGGTGTATCAGGCGTTCTGCGCCGCCGCCGACCCGGACGCCTTCTTTCGCGGCAGCATTGACGGATTTTACCTGTCGGTGCGCGGCCGCAGCGGCCCGCAGTGACGCAGGAGGACCGTACGTATGGACACCGGAAACGCCTCAACGGGCCACCTGGCCTGGTGCGGGCTGGTTGCCCTGCAGCTGGCGAAGCAGGACGGCACCGTTGCCACACCCGCCCAGGAAAGCCTCTTCCTGACGCGGTGGCTGGCCGTGGCTGAAAAGCAGCGGCGCTTTCGCAAAGAGCTGGCCAGCGACATCCGCTGGCTGCTGAAGGAGGGGCGCGAAAAGGGCGTGCGCGCCGACCTGACCGGCAAGCTGGAGTACCTCTGGCGCTCGGGCAGCGCGGACCTGCTGGCGCAGAACGACCTGTACCGCCTGCAGCACGCCCTGCAGGTGGTGCAGTCCGCCGGCTGGGTGTACATGATGCTGAACGACGCGGAGTGGCAGGGGCGCAGGGCGCTGCGCCTCAACCCGGCCGTGTCGGGTGTTTACCTGCTTAAGCAGGCCCTGCACGCCGGATTTGACCACGCCGGGCAGCAGATGAACCCCCTGCCGGTCCGCATCACCGGCGACCTGAGCGCGCTGGACAGCCTGCTCGCGCGTTCGGGCTGGCGGCGCGAGCCGGACGGCGGCGACCCGCTGCTGCATTATCTGGTGGCGGAGGGCCTCCGGGATGGAGCGTGAGGACATCCTGCGCGTGCTGCGCGCGCACCCGCTGGGCACCGGGCGTACGGAGGGCCGGGTGCTGGTCCGCCACTACGGGGGCCTCATCCCGGATGAAATCGTGCTCACGCCGGTGATGTTTCTGAAGGTGCAGGACCTGCTGTGCGTCAGCGAAACCTGGGGCACGGCCAGCCTGGGCGGCTGCACCTGGCGGCTGCACCTGGCGGCTCACGGAAACGGTGCCTGAGGCCTGAGGACAGGGCACCACCTCCTGCACCGTCAGCGTGATTTTCTGTTTTTCAGCCCTCATGTGAGGGTGAAAAAAAAGAAGCAGCCGCAAAGCTGAATCAGCCTCTTCCGGATGAGATGCTTACTGCGGGCACCCGTTCAACATGCCCGGTACAGCAGCGGATGCTTTTGCTGCCAGGCTCTCTCCTCCCGTTCCGGCAAATGCATCACATGCAGGCATCCGGGTCATCAGTTTTCCCCGTTATCTTAAAAAACTCCTTCAGCGTGACATCGTGAAGGGCCGGTATGTGCAGTACGCACACGCCAGGCATGTCAGCACCGGGATTTGCCCTGGCAGGATTCAGGCGGTTTGAGAAACGCTTAAGGACGGGAGACCGCACCTTTATTCCAGGGGCCGGGTGGCAATGATTAAAAGCGTTGAAGTCACAGGAAAGAATTTAATATATGCGGCGCGCATTCACTATGACTTCGGTAGAGTGACTACCGATATTTAATTGTGAAAGAACTTTTGATTTGTGGCTACTTTGTGGCTACAATCGACGAGGTCGTCAATCGATAACCGACGACGATCTACTCCGTTTGAGTATTTCTTTCTTTGCTATGTATTGGAGTAACAAAAATGAACGCAGATGCACTGGTTAGAGCGCGTATTCCGCAGGAAACGAAAGATCGAGCTGTCGCTGCACTGGACAAGATGGGGCTCAGCACCTCGGACGTTATCCGCCTGGTTATGATGCGTGTCGCTGAAGAAGGCCGTCTGCCTTTTGAGGTTAAGACCCCAAACTCTGCTACTCGTAGCGCTATAGATGAACTCGAAAACGGTCGCGGTAAACGTTTCGAAACTGCTGAAGCTCTATTCGATGATATGGGGATCTGATGCTAACACCGGTACGTGCGAGTGCTTTTAAAAGAGATATAAAACGACAGCAAAAACGCGGCAAGGATATGACCAAGCTGAAGACGTTGATAACGCTGCTGGTCGAAGAAAAGGAAATACCGCCAGAGTATGAAGACCACCCCTTACAGGGAGACTGGCGAGGCTATCGCGATGCGCACATGGAAGGTGACTGGATACTGATTTATAAGGTTGAAGGTACAGATCTCAAACTCGCAAGAACCGGAACGCATCAGGACATTTTCAGCAACTACTGATTATAAACTTAATCGCTTTAAACATGCTGGGCTCCGTTAGGGAAACGGAGCCCTACCTGGCGGCGGAGAGGCGGCGGGATGGAGCGTGAAGACATCCTGCGCGTGCTGCGCGCGCACCCGGACAACTGCATCCGGGGTTACAACCGGGGCCACCCGCTGGGCACCGGGCGTACGGAAGGACGGGTGCTGGTCCGCCACTACGGGGGCCTCATCCCGGATGAAATCGTGCTCACGCCGGTGATGTTTCTGAAGGTGCAGGACCTGCTGTACGTCAGCGAAACCTGGGGCACGGCCAGCCTGGGCGGGTGTACCTGGCGGCTCGCGGAAACTACACGGGGTCCGCTTGGAAAACGGAAAATATCCTACGCTAAGCCTGTTTTTTGTACAGACCACTAACTATTGAGCGTAACGAACGGTATTTCCCCAATCCCAGCTTAAGATTGGTTCGCCAGACGTAATCTCCGCTCAGATTGATATGTTCCCATCCCAGAGGCGACAGGTGAGAAATCAGTTGCTCTACACCTGAAGACAGGGCGCCACCCCCTGCGCCGTCAGCTTGATTTTACCGGCATTCGGAATCACGAGGTGTCTGAACAGAACCGGAGGGAAAATGCACGTCAGTGAGGCACGTTCCCTGGAAACATAAATATTTACAGCAGTGAAAAATGCGCCTCAAAAAATAGTTTTTTTTAACCGCAAGTGCCGTGAACGGGCATCATTTATCGATTTTTCAGACGATTTTTTGGCGTGGCGGGACATTTCGTCAGGCTGAGGTTCTGACCTTTAACAAGGGCCGATAAATCCACGTCATGATCAACCATGGATTAATCTCGACTGCCTTTAAGTCTTATTGAATAGTCTTTATCAACCACACCATGGCCGCTATTCGCATTCACCATGGTAGGGCGAACCCAGTGAAGCTTTTCATTCCGGCGCCGTATATGTCCCCGCCGAAGATGCATGCGTCGGGAACCGCCTTTCAGACCAGTATCGGTTCCTGCGGAGGACGTTTTCTCGTCAGTGAGCTGCAGTATTTTGTACGTATAGGCAGAAAGCGACTTCTTGGCGCCCTGCTTTACCCGCCGGCCGTTAATGAATTTTTTCTCCGGTTTGTGGCTTATTGAAACTGTCCGGACGTTTTCACAGTTAAGCACGCAACAGGCCTGAATAAAAGCCTGTAACTCGCCCCGGGTATCCATAATAATCTGGGCAAACAACCTTTCACGGCTACCCGCCTGACTGATCATTTCGTCTGTAAAATCGGGACATGTAATGAATGGCTCTGCCCGAAATTGTGCTGCATTGCCTTTGATTAAACCTGCATCACGTAAAGCACTCATTGCAATTCTGGATGCAGGGAGAACTCCGTCAAACCCGCTTTTTATTATCTCGTTTTCATAAGGATAAAAAACGCCGCCATTTCCCATGGCCCAGCGGGCATTTGTGTCGAACCACGAAATGGGAAGTATGAATACTCCTCCCTCAGGGTACAGGTTGAGGACATCATTGCATCCTGGCACCGGCTCGAAACCCGTCTTGCTTTCCCAGCACAGTGCAATTCGTTTGGTTGAAGGCAGTTCCGGAAAACCTTCTGCTTCAGGAACCTTTTCTTTTTGGACCCAGGGGATCTCAAAAGTGACTACCGGATAAGGAAGTCTGGCGAGATCGAAGTGAGCCTGTCGATATTCCTCAGGTTCAATTATATCGCAGCAGTTGGGGAGGATAAATTTGATGCTGTTATGCAGCATATCCACCACCTGACGCATTACATAAGATGTAGGGGTTCTACGCCGGAACCGCCGAAATTTCCGACACCCACTCGCAGTCAGGCATCACTGAGCGCTCAGCCCCCACAGGATAACCCAGCAAAAACGAAAGAGAGTCAGGCCGCGTGATGGCCTTCACATTCCGCACCATCCGGTTCCTGATTTTTCAACCGGAAATCAACCGATGGCGATTTTTTGTATCTATTACAATCATCTTCCTCAAAAGTACAGGTGGGATTTTTATCTTTAAGGAAGATGATTGTGAAAGTAAAAGTATGGACGGTTTTATTTATGTCGGTGTATCTGACGGCCTGTGCCGCACCCGGTACAGAAAAATATCAGACTATCATGGACAGCGTTACGGCAGAAAAAGTAAACAAGATTATTCGCTCGGATGTCATCCCTTCTTCAGATGAAAATCACGGGGAAGTTATCAGCCGCGTGTCATCTGCTTTTCTCGGTACACCTTACCAGTCTGATACGCTCATCGGCGGACCCGGTACTCCCGAAGCGCTTGTCGTGAATTTCAATGGTGTGGACTGCTTTACCCTGGCAGATTACGTCGAGGCCCTGACCCGCAGCCATGACCAGAAATCGTTCCTGCATAATCTTACAGGGGTTCGTTACACCGGGGGGAACGTTGACTATCTCAGCCGCCGGCACTTCTTCTCAGACTGGTTCACCACCGCACCACGCAATGCCCGGGATGTCACACCGGATATTAGCCCTGACTATGCCGTGGCGGACAAACAGCTTAACCGTAAACCGGACGGGGGGGAGTATATCCCGGGGCTGGGCATTCATCCCCGTAAAATAAATTACATTCCCGGAAACACCATCAGTCAGCAGGTGCTGGACCGTCTGAAAACCGGGGATTATGTCGGCGTCTACTCTCCGCTTGAAGGGCTGGACGTTTCGCATGTGGGTATTGTGGTCCGCCACGACGGGCAGGTGTGGTTCAGGAATGCCTCCTCACTGGCAGCAAACAGAAAAGTGGTGGATTCGCCGTTTCTGGAATACATGCGCGCGAAACCGGGCATCATCGTATTGCGGGCCAAGTGACCCGCCCATTACCGGAGTTGTTGTATGAAAAGAATCCAGATACCAGAAGGAATAAAGCCTCTTTGCCTGATGGTTCCCCTGCTGTTATCGGCATGCCACACCGCTCCGCACAGGCCGGGATTAAATGACGTGGCGCCTACCGGCCATGTGCCGTCAGACTATATCGACCCGACCAAATCGCTGTTCCCGCTGGGAAACTACCCGCAGTCCGTTGATAAATGGTTCCCTCCCGGCCCGGACAGGCATGTTCCCGTTATGGGTACCGCGGCACAGCAGCGCCACTTTTCTGACCTGAAATCCCGTTATTTTGGTATGGGGGCGGGCGAAAAGTCTCCCTGGAACCCTTATTACGTCGCATCAGTCCTGAGTAAAGGGACTGAAGCCGCCCGCGACGCCAGCATCAGGAAGTATCTGGGGGAGCAAAGTGTTTCCTGGGGCGAGAACTTCAGGATCCACCCGGACAGCTGGAAACAGCAGGTAAGGAATAACGCGACGACCAGCGTCGACCATGTTTATCGCCCTTCGGGACGGGGAATTGCCGTCAGGGAAACGCTGGTCAGGGTTCTTCCGACCGCCGATCCGGCTTATGACGATCCCCGTCAGGCCGGGCAGGGCTATCCTTTTGACAATTTACAGATGTCATCTGTCCGTCCCGGCACCCCCGTCTACGTGCTGGCGGCCAGCCGCGACATGCGCTGGAAATACGCTTTATCCCCCACAGTCACCGGGTGGGTGCGCAGCGAAGATATTGCAGCGGTGGATCAGCAGTTTGTTAATGAATGGCTGACGCTGGCAGATAAAAATCTGGGCGCATTTATTAAAGAACCGGTTTCCGTCCATGAAGGAGGACAGTATTATTTTACTGCACGTCCCGGAACCATTCTGCCATTCAGGAACAGACAGCCCGGCTTTTTTGACGTTACTGTACCCGTGCGTAAAAGCGATGGCCGCGCACAGATTCGCCAGGTCAGACTTCAGAAAGATGAGTTTGTCGCCATGCCATGGGAAATGACACCTGGAAATATAGCTGTACTGATGAAGTCGATGAGCGGCAGGCCCTATGGCTGGGGAAATTATAACTTCTATAATGACTGCTCTGCCGAAATGCGCAGCCTCATGATGCCCTTTGGGATATTTCTTCCCAGAAACTCAGCGGCTCAGATACAGTCAGTAGCCAGGATTGTTGATCTCAGCCAGGAGAATACCCGCGCACGGCTTCGTTATCTCACGGAGCATGGCAGGCCATTCTCCACGCTTGTATACATTCCGGGGCATATCATGCTGTATATTGGTAATATGGTAATTAACGGGCAGAATGTACCGATGACATATCAGAATATATGGGGACTACGACCGGCAGATTCCGACAGCCGGAGTATTATTGGCGGCGCCGTCTTTTTACCCCTGCTTGCCTCTTATCCGGAGAACCCGGGCCTGGTTTCACTGGCCGGCAAGGCGCAGTTTAAACTGGGTTTTATTGAATAGCGGAAACTATTTACTCTGCTGAGTGAATATTATGGTGACCGCCATGGCGGTCACTTATTTTAGAATCATTCGCATATCTGACTTTTTATTTCCACAGCCTGTCTTTGATTATTTTATAATGTTCATCTTTTAAATCTTCATATTTCCATATAAATAATCCTCCAAGATTAAAATCCAGCACCTGATCGATGAAATAATTTAAATTCCATTCATTCAGTCCACGTGTTGTCAGGGCCAGGATACATTTCTTTTTTTCGGCACCGTGCTCTAACGTCCGTTTCAGGGCAGGAATAACGTTGCCGGTAATGTCCTCTTTACTCCACATCGCTGAAGCATAGCAGTAATGGATAAAGCGGTCACACTGACCTGACTGGATGATATCTTTAACCTTTTCGTTCAGTTTTTTACCGTTATCTGTAGCCGGATGATTGTAAGAATATCCGGCAATAAAACCAAAACTGGTTTCTTTCTGGCATTTTTTTAACTGCTTCATTGCCTCAATGACGAGACCGGTGTTCATATTGCATTCATCATCAAAGTCCACGCCATCCCAGCCCCGGCTTTTTGTGGCTTCAGCAATCCGCAATACTTCATCCTGATTTGAAGGTTTTCCTTCAGGAGAGCACCCACCTCCGCCATAGACCCAGAGCGTCCTCCCTTTAAAATCGGGAGTATTATCGGGTTTATCCTGCTTTTCCGGACTCCAGCCGGGGCTGGCCGGCGTCCCTGTTGTCAGTCCGTCAAGGTTTGTCACCATGCCATACATCATGACGTCGAATTCTTTAAGGGGGCTGCCAGACAGTGACTGGCTCCACCCGCCCGTAATAAATTTATTCATAATCTGTATCTCCCTATTTGTATTTTTCCACAAGAGCATAAAGGATCGCGGCAGTTTCAGTATCCAGCTTACCGCTGTAATTACAGGGACGAAAATGCAGCTGGAATGCACGGATTAACTGAGCATAACCGGTGTCACTTCCCGAACCTGAAGTGTCGTAGCCATACCGTTTCAGCATTCCGGTCACATCATCTTTCGAAGGTAACGCATGGCTAAACTGCTCAACATATTTATGCTTTGTTTCCTCATCAAACCATGCCCCGATGCCGGCTGCATAAAGCTCTTTCCACGGGAAAGCAGCACCGGGGTCACTTTTTCTTCCGGGGGCAATATCACTGTGTCCGACAACATTCACGGGCGTAATATCCGGATAGCGCTGAAGGATATTTAATGGCAGTTCTTTGATTGCATCAATCTGGACTGGATTATAGGGCGGAAATGTAAATGCTCCGTTATTATCGGTAGCTAAATTAACCGTCTCAATCCCTATTGAGGTATCGTTTAGATTACTGCGACCGGCCCACGAACTGACCCCTGCATGCCATGCACGTTCATTCTCATCAACCAGATTAAAAATGCGCATATCTTTAAAACCGGCACCTGCATATGATTTATCTGAAGGGTCCGGGACAAGATAATGGGCGCTGACCGAAGAACCTGTCAGCGCAATAATCGAGTTTCCAAAATCGAGTGCGGTATAATGCATTATCAGAAAACGGACGCGCCGATTAAAACCTTTAACGGAGCGATAACTATTATAATCAACCTGATACATACAGACTCCTTTCACATGTTGTAATTTATTACTATCCACATTGACAGAGTCGGTTCACCCGGATGAGTTCATAAAAAACTCAGCTATTGTGATTTATATCGCAATTTAAATCCTGACCACTATCAAAAAATGATGCTGGTCAGAGTCACTTCTTACTACTTATTATTCCCGTTGTCAGTAAGTCTCTATGGCTTAATCTATTCGACTGCCGATGCGCGCAAGCGTTCGGTAAATTGTTGGTCTCGATACTGAAAACAGCTCAGCCAGATCGCTGATTGAATACTCACCGGTTTTATGCATCCGGCATAACTCCTTCTGTTGTTTGTCAGACAGCTTTGGTTGTTTCCCCCGCAATTTCCCTTTTGCGCGCGCAATAGCCATTCCTTCGCGGGTACGCAGCCGTATCAGGTCACCTTCAAACTCAGCGAACGTAGCCAGCACGTTAAAGAACATTTTCCCCATCGGGTCTGCCGGATCATAGAGGCTGGTTCCCAGAGCAAGCTTCACACCTCTGAGTTGCAGAGCGTCTGCGATCTCCCGGGCGTCAGGAACTGAACGGGCCAGGCGGTCAAACTTGGGAACAACCAGCGTGTCACCACTACGAACAGCGGCCAGCGCCTGGTCCAGGCCAGGCCTTTGCCGGTTCGAACCGGTTAGGCCTTTATCGATATAAATTCTGTCCGGGGAGACGCCGAGTTTTACCAGCGCTTCCTGTTGTGCGGTTAAATCTTGCTTATCAGTAGAACAACGGGCATAGCCGATCCGTATTTCAGTCATAAATTTGTACGTTTAAGGGGCCATGAAAGAGATTGATACCGTACCAGCTATATGAGACAACGTCAGCAGTGATTTTTTCTAGGGTACATAAATGTATTTTCACTGTCCGTTGAGCGATGGGGCAATGACTGGTTGTTAATGCTTCCCTGTTATCCATGGGTTAACAGAATGATGGGTCGGAAAATTGAATGGGAGCTTAAGAATAAATATTTAATCATGGAAGGTAATTTTAATTATATTGAGCTTATTAAGACTTTAAATTACGGCATGCCCCGGAATATGGAAGAGCTTACCTCTGCATTAGATTTGGTTTTTGAAATGTATAAATGCGACGAGAACTCTTATGGAAACGTAGAGAGTGAGTTAAAAGCACTTTTTAACTTCTGACTTAATAACTCATGCATCAATGTTTTTTTATCATGAAAGACCTTATTAGTTACAAGGAGCTTTCCGCTTTCTGCTATAACCGGAAAAAGGGTGTCAGGGGGGCAGGACCACAATATACGGTGTCCGATCACCCTCTCATCACCCTTATCCAGGCGAAAATGGCGCTTTTGTCAGGCGCCCCCGCCCTGCCCTCGCTGCTGTTTTCTTCCGAAATATGGTATATATCCATAAACCGGAAAATGACACCGATCCACTCCGCGGATTTTTTGGGTGGTCTGCGATCGCCAGACAGGCGAAAATGGATCTGTCACGAACAGACGTCGCTGTGTGAAATCTGAGAAAGCTGCAGGGATAAATCCCGCCAGATTTCACACAGCGTTGTCACCGAAGAATGAGGGTTTATGTCGCTACCGTCCGTTAATGGTCCGATTGCGCTGCCGGCTGCACAGCCCGACTACGGCCGGGCGCTGGCGCTGCGGTCCATGGCCGCGGCCTACGCCGAGCTGCCCCGCTATCTGCTGGCGCCCGAAGTCACCGGCCTGCTGCACCACCTGCCTGACTGGTCGCAGCACGCGCTGGTTAACACGTTATGGTGTACCGGCAGCCGGCTCAATGAAGCGCTGGCGCTGCGCCGGCGTGATTTTCGTCTTAACGACACCATTCCGCACGTCATCATCCGCACGGCCAAGCAGCGTCGCGCCGGCAGTGGACGCCCCCGGCGGGGCACCAGCCCCAACCGCGTGGTGCCCCTTTCCGATCCGGCTTACGTGGACGAAATGAGAAGGCTGTTTGCGAGCGTCAGGGAAGAATTTGAGACCGACAGTGATACCGGTGAGCGCCGAGCCCTGCCGATCTGGACTGTCTCCGATCGCACGGTGCGGAACTGGATAAACCGGGCCACCGACGCCGCCTCCCGTGCCAGCGTGCGGTTCAGCATTGAGATTTCGCCGCACACGTTCCGGCACAGCTTCGCCATGCACATGCTCTACCACCACGTGCCGCCAAAGGTGCTGCAGTCCCTGCTCGGCCACGAGAAGTTTGAGTCGACGGAAGTTTACACGAAGGTATTTGCTCTGGACGTGGCGGCCAGCCACCAGGTGCGGTTCAGCCTGGACACCGAAACATCCCTGCAGCTGCTACGGGGACTGCCTCAAAACATATAAAGGAAAGATACATGTCATCTTTTACAGGTATCGTAATTGCCGGTCTTGAAGTTCATGAATTTACTATCAGATATGACCGCTGGTTCTTCAGAAAGCGCGACAGGATTGTTGAGGCCCAGCCTGGAAATGCTGCAAATATCGTCAATCTTTTCGTAGGATTTCGTGCCACTGCTGCCATTATTCGCGGACGTATGGCGCTTGCTGGCTACGATTTGCCTACATGCGAACGTTATTTTGACCTGAGCCTGAACAGGATGCTCGACACCATACAGACTGAAATAGTCAGACTAAACGACCAGGTGGATGAATTTGTTGTAGCCGGTACGGGTAACCGTCGCGCTAAGTTTCATCTGCGAGTTTATGATAAGTTTGTCAGCGTGGTTAGGGATACGGATTTAAGCGACTGGATTGCCGCTTTTCCGGAAGCTTTAAAGCTGCAGGATACTGCTAAAGAGCATTACTCCGACGGACCATGGTGGTGCGATCTCAGCGAGAATCCTCTGGTAAACGCAATGCTGAGTTATGTTCCCATCTATAGTAACTACCCTTTAACCGGAATATTTAATTTTCCAGGGAATGACTGGGAGCAGTTTGTGGTGGCTTTTCTGGCGTCCTGTCCAGACGACGCGCTCTGCGAACTCGATGTTACTTGTAGTGGTTTACTGAATTTGGCCTGTAGTGGTCAACTAAAACTGGCCACGGCTTTAGATTTTTTCCAGTATCGATTTTCCGATTCGTTGGGGGGTAACCCACCGTTATATTCATGCGGCCTGAGTACACTGTAATACCCGACGATATAGTCCGTTATTGCATGGGCCGCATCGCTGAAGCTTATGTAACCCGTCACCGGTACCCACTCATTTTTCAGGCTTCTGAAGAAGCGTTCCATTGGGCTATTATCCCAGCAGTTTCCGCGCCGACTCATACTCTGTTTGATCCGGTACCGCCACAGTAACTGCCGGAACTCCTTGCTTGTATAATGGCTACCCTGATCGCTGTGGAACATCACCCCGGCTGGTTTGCCACGCGTTTCCCACGCCATTTCCAGCGCTTTGATGGTCAGTCTGCTGTCTGGTGAGAACGACATTGCCCAGCCCACCGGTTTCCTGGCGAACAGGTCGAGAACAACAGCGAGGTATGCCCAGCGTTTACCTGTCCAGATATACGTCACGTCGCCGCACCACACCTGATTTGGCTCCGTCACTGCGAACTGTCGCTCAAGGTGATTCGGGATAGCAATGTGTTCACGGCCACCACGTTTATACCGGTGAGCAGGTTGCTGACAACTGACTAACCCCAGCTCTTTCATGAGCCTGCCGGCAAGCCACCGTCCTATACGGAAGCCTCTCAGCGTTGCCATGGTTGCGATACTTCTTGCGCCGGCGGAACCATGGCTGATGTTATGCAGTTCCAGAACCTGGCTGCGTAATACAGCACGTCTGCCGTCTGGCTTTTCAGGGCGGTTTTCCCAGTATTTGTAGCTGCTACGATGAACCCCGAACACGTGGCAGAGAGTGGCCACTGGATAATGCGCTCTGAGTTTCCTGATTATCGGGAACTGTTCAGGGAGTCTGACATCAAGAGCGCGGTAGCCTTTTTTAGTATTTCGTTTTCCATTTCAATGCGTTGTAGCTTTTTCTTTAGCTCACGTATTTCAATCTGTTCCGGGGTTATAGGGGAGGCTTCAGGTATTTTGCCCTGTCGTTCATCCCGTAACTGTTTTACCCACCGCGTCATCGTGGAAAGGCCGACATCCATAGCACTGGCTGCATCAGCAACGGTGTAGTTCTGATCAACAACCAGCTGAGCGGATTCACGTTTGAATTCCGCGCTGAATTTTCTTTTTTTCATTAAGGCACCTGTGTTGTTCTGAGGTGAGCATATCACCTCTGTTCAGGTGGCCAAATTCAGTAAACCACTACATACCCAAATGAAAACCATGCGCGGATGACTGGATAGAGAAAGTCAGAAGCTTAAACGTCAACAGCAGCCCTGATTGTCCACGTAGATTTGTTTTTGTGAATCTGCCCTTAACATGGAATGTGGTGTCAAAAAAAATGTAGAATCGCAAATGATGATTTGCGATTAATCGTAAATGCGATTTTGTGTTGATGTGGTTGTACAGTTTTTTTTAATCTGTTCTGTCATGGAGATGGTATCCGCTGAAGGCACACAAAGTGATGATGCGTCAGGGGGGAAATTGATCCCGCTGCCGTTCGCCTAAAAAGTATCTCAGCCTCCCTATTCAACGCTATGGGAGCAAATCAGTAAATGCGATTTTACGATTAGTCGCAAATAAGATTATACGTTAATCTTTAAACACGATTTTGCGACAAAAGGTCTATGACGATGACATTACTTCCGGATGTTCCTGACAATGATGATGCGTCAGCGTTGATGGAAAACGGCCTCACTTTCCTTAATAAAGCCATCTCAGAGCTTGAGAGCGATCCCAAATTTTCTGTGGTCAACTTCTGGAACGGTGTCGAAATCCTGATGAAGGTCCCGCTTGTCAACCGGAACTGGCGGCTGATAGTTGCCGGGACCAAACGCAAAGAAGCGATCTCAAGGGAGGAATTCTTGTCAGGGGACTTCCGCTCTGTCGGTTTCGCCGAGACCTGCGCACTTCTGAAGTCTGAGCTCGGTATCTGCATTGATGACAAGACACGGTTATTTTTTGAAACGGTTCAGAAGCATCGAAACCGCATGGTGCATTTTTACCACGATGCAGTAACGGATGCCGATCTCGATGCCTTACGTAACGAGCAGGCAGATGCGTGGTTCGCACTTTCCAGACTGATCACCATGGAATGGCGTAAGGCTTTTTACACAGAGCAGTGGTCAGATGTAAATAAGATAAATTTAGCGCTGCTTAACAGCAGTAAGTACTACGCCGGAGCAAAATTCCGTTCTCTCAAGGAGCAGCTTGAAAAATCGCCACATCATTACCATACCTGTAAGGTCTGTTCACAGGAGTCGTTCCTCGTTCTCAAGGATGCTCATACGCCAGTTTTTACAGAAGACTGTAAGGTCTGCAGACAGTTTGAGTGCTACATTCTCGTCCGCTGCCCTGAATGTCGGCATGAAAGCAAACTCTAGGAAGGTGATGAGGCGTTCCACTGTAGTAACTGTAATCACTCACAAGACCGTTTTTCTGTTCTCGATCAGAATGATTCCCTTCCTGAAGATTACCTCCACTCAGCGACGCCGGCAGGCTGCTGGACGTGTGAGGGGTACGACACAGTTTGTCAGTATGAGGAAGGGTACCTGTGTACGCGGTGCTTGGCCTATTTCGACTCGGTTGTTTGCTGCGAATACTGTTCTTACCCGAGCTCTTACGTGCCCGATTACAGCAGTATGGTTGGCTGTGGTTTCTGCGATGGCCATCCTGAAACCTGGGACCTCCGAGATTAGCCGGCAAGTACGATTATACAGTTAAGCGTAAATGCGGTTTTAATGAAATACGATTATGCGTTTTTGCGACTTTACTTCTTTGCGATTTTACGTCATGATTTCTTTAAAATCGTATTTGCGATTTTAAGTTTAACTGTAACCCGAACGGAGTCAGATATGATTATTTCTGTCCTGAATCAGAAAGGTGGTGTGGGTAAAACGACCCTCAGCGTCAACATTGCCGGCCAGCTTGCTGCCGAGGGCGCCCGTGTGCTGCTGCTTGACGCCGACCCTCAGGGGAGTTCACTTGACTGGGCAGCCGCAAGAGAAGATGAATCACACTTTGCGGTGTTGGGCCTTCCCCGTGCCACGCTGCATAAAGATATCGGCAAGTTCACCGCTGATTACGACCACATCATCATCGACGGTCCTCCCCGGGTAACAGACCTGGCACGTTCAGCAATCATGGCTGCAGATCTCGTTCTCATCCCCGTGCAGCCAAGTCCTTATGACGTATGGGCTGCTGAAGAAGTGGTAAACCTCATTCGTGAAGCTAAAATCTATAAAGAAACACTGAAATCTGTATTTGTGGTTAATCGTAAAATTACAAATACGGCGATTGGTCGGGATGTGGTTGATGCGCTTGCCACCTATGACACACAGGTGCTGAACAGCACCGTCTGCCAGCGCGTGGTCTTTGCTGAAGCGGCAGGGCAGGGAAAGGCCGTTCATGAACTGGGCGAGTCCGCTGCTTCAGCTGAGATAAAGGCCGTTGTTAAAGAAATTCTGGAGATGGATGTATGACCGGTAAAAAAGTCAATTTCGCACGTCGTACAGAAAGGGCGCCTGCTGCAGATGCGTGGGTGGAAAGCAGGGAAGTGCCTGCTCAGGATGCTGAACAGGAAAAAATGAAGCGTCTCACAATTGATGTTACTGAGAGTCTTCATAAAGCGATAAAGTCAGCCTGTGCAAACCGCGGAACGAAAATCGCAGATGAAGTCAGGGAACTGCTGCGTGAAAAGTATCAGCCAGAATAAGCTGATTTTGAAAACTAAACGCAATTGCGACTTTCTGTAATTGTATTTATGCGATTTTACGATTTTACGATTTTAATGAATTGTAATTTTGCGATTGCAGCCTGGCAATCTGAAGCCCTCTGACAGGCGTCAGGCTGTTTCAACCAGGCTATCAGTCAGCAAACGCGTGCTACCGGTATGTCGCTCCAGCGTGTGGTCCACGCCGGTGACAGCATGTCCCGCTTCATCTTCCACTCCGTATCAATTCCCTGACCTGCAAACCATACCCGTCCCAGACCTGACTGGTTGATGCCGTCCAGCACTTGCATCAGCTGCGCGCTGTTCGGCCGCGGCCGGTTGTCGTCGAACAGGTTAAGCTGGCTGACGCCATGAGGTGTGAAGTCATCGAGCATGACGCCGGCTTTCATATACCGGTGACCATCAATCCAGATGCGGTCCAGCGCGCGCATGGCCACGCCGATAATATCGCGCGTATCCTGCGTGGGCAGGGTGAGTTTTTCCCCGGCCGTGTTGCCGTAAAACGTCTCGCCGACCGCATGGGGCGAGGTCCGGACAAACACGCTGATGTGCCGGCAGTACTGTCGTTCGCCCCGCAGCTTCTCCGCGGCGCGCGTGGCGTACTGGCAGAGTGCCTGCTGCATGGCCAATTTGGTGGTAATGCGTGAGCCGAAACTCCGGCTGCAGACGATCTGCTGCTTTGCCGGCGGCATTTCCTCGAGTGGAATGCATGCCTCGCCGTTCAGTTCCCGCACCGTCCTTTCCAGCACCACCGAAAAGTTCTTCCGGATGAAGGCGGGGTGCGTGCGCGCCAGCTCGAGCGCGTTGGTGATGCCGAGCAGGTTCAGCTTTTTGCCGATGCGCCGGCCTACGCCCCAGATTTCCTCCACGGGCTGGCGCATGAGCAGTGCTTCGGTCCGCTTCGGGTTTCCGGGCGTCAGCGCCAGTACGCCGTTAAACTGCGGCCACTCTTTGGAAGCCCACTGGGCTGATTTTGCTAGAGTTTTACTGGGGCCACTGCCGATCCCGATGGTCAGTCCGGTTCTGGCCAGAACGTGGGCACGCAGGCGCCGGCCGAAGTGCTCAAAGTCCTCACAGCCATCGATGCCGGTCAGGTCAAGGAAACATTCATCGATGGAGTACTGAACTGCGCGGGGGGCCATTTCCTCCAGCGCAGACATGGTCCTGACGGATAATGAATGGTACAACGGATAGTTAGAACTGAAAATATGCACCTTTTCAGGGAATTGCTGCGATTTTAGCTGAAACCACGGCATGCCCATTTTGATGCCCAGGGCGCGGGCCGCTTTGCTTCTTGCGATGACACAGCCGTCGTTGTTCGAAAGGCAGACGACGGGTTTGCCCCGCAAATCGGGCCTGAACAGGGTCTCACAGGAGGCATAGAAGCTGTTGACGTCAGCCAGACCAAACATCGGCATGATTACCTCCGGCGCGCCTCGGTATTGTGGAAGAACCAGGTGACCACGCCCAGCAGGTGCAGCTCCTCCGGGTAAATCACCGGATAGGCCGGATTCATCGGCCGAAGGGCAATTTTCGGTTGCAGCTGCAGACGTTTGACAGTGAACTCCCCGCCAACCTCCGCGATGACGATGTCACCGTGGTTGGCTTCTTTCGCGCGGTCAACGACCATCACATCCCCGTCATAAAGGCCCAGGTCTTCCATACTGTTGCCGCTGGCGCGCACGAAAAACGTGGCAGCCCGATGGGTAATACAGAGCTCGTTCAGGTCCAGCTCGGACTCGACATAATCTGCGGCAGGGGAGGGGAACCCGGCGGCGCAGCGCTCAACAAACAGCGGGATGCGCATCACGGGACGGATATCGGCAGGCCTGAATATTGTCAGTCCGCCCGGGGAGGGTGTTGCTTTCATTGTGCCGCTCTCCGCACTGGATGGCCTGAAGCCGGTGCGGCAGTGAATGATTCTGACATGATAAATCTCCCCCTTAAATAACACTGTATATAAAAGGGTCTTCCCCATTTATGGTGGCAACGTTCAGTCATTTTTATCCCTTAAGATTCTGTTAAGATCTCTCCTGTAAGTTATCCAGACTTACTTTCACAAGGAGATGAAAATGAAAAAAACACTTTTGGCTGTGTTGTTAGCAGGGCTTTCATTGGGCGCTTTCGCGCAACAGCAGGGTTTTGTTGCCCCGGCCGGTCAGGGGTACTCTCAGGGCGGGTTCAGTGGGCCGACTCCGGGATTATCATCAGTTGCACAGGCTAAAACGCTTCGTGATGATGCCTGGGTCGTTCTTGAAGGTAATATCATCAAACAGGTCGGGCATGAGCTCTACGAGTTCCGCGATACCAGCGGCACTGTATATGTCGATATAGACGACAAGCGCTGGATGGGGCAAACCGTTTCCCCGGAAACAAAAGTGCGCATTGAAGGTGAAGTCGACAAAGACTGGAACAGTGTTGAGATTGATGTGAAAAATCTCCATGTACTGAAATAGCCTCTCAGGCTTACTTTCATCCTGACAGCGGTTTAGGCATTCTCAATGGTAATCACTTTTACCAGAGGCCGCTGTCATGGACGAAAACTCCCTCTATGCCCACATACTTAGCCTCACCGCCCCCTGGAAAGTTTTGTCTCTGACCCTTGATCAAAATGCCGGAGCAGTTACTGTAACCGTGGGCATCGTCGGTAATGCACGCCATTCCTGCCCTGAATGTGGCAGGTCATGCCCGGTACACGATCACCGCCACAGGAAATGGCGTCATCTGGATACCTGCCAGTTCACCACCGTGGTTGAGGCCAGCGTTCCCCGGATTAAGTGTCCGGAGCATGGCTGTCAGACCCTTCCTGTTCCCTGGGCTGGCCCCGGCAGTCGTTACACACTCCTGTTTGAAGCTTTTGTTCTGTCCTGGCTGAAAGTCAGCACGGTGGATGCCGTACGCAGGCAGCTCAGGCTGAGCTGGAATGCCGTCGATAACATCATGCAGCGCGCTGTACGGCGAGGGCTTGCGCGATGCCCGGAGCCTCAGTCGGCTTACGATCTCTGCGTGGATGAGGTCGCGTTTAAAAAGGGTCATAAGTACGTCACTGTTATCTCCGATGTGCACGGCAAGGCCCTGCATGTAACGGATGATCGTGGTGTGGAGAGCCTCGCGGTCTATCTGCGGGGCCTGTCACCTCAGCAGCGGAACGACATCAGGACGCTGTCAATGGACATGAATCCTGCCTATATCAGCGCGGCACGCTTTCATCTGCCTGCTGCAACCAGCAAAATCGCTTTTGACCACTTTCATGTCGCAAAAATACTCTGTGCGGTCGTCGACAAAACGCGACAGATGGAAATAAAGCGCATCCCGCTGAATGACAGAAAGAGCGTGCACCGTTCACGCTACCTGTGGCTGTACGGAAGTCAGAATCTGCACGGGAGCCGAGCTGAAAAACTGGAAGCCGCGAAGCTTGTGTTGCCACAGACCAGCCAGTGCTGGGCGATGAAGGAGATGGCCCGCGAGCTGTGGCGACAGGGATATGACGACCAGACCCGGGAGCGGTGGCTGGAATGGATGAACGCGGCCCGTGAGGTTGGCGTTCCGCTGCTGACAAGCGCGGTAAGAACGTTGCGGGACAGGCTTTACGGAATACTGAATGCCATGAAATACCGGGTCTCAAACAGCAGTGCAGAGTCACTGAACAGCAAAATAAGGCTGTTACGCATCAAGGCCAGAGGCTACCGGAATAAGGAGCGCTTCAAGCTGGCAGTGATGTTCAACTATGGCGGCCTGAACATGGCGTTCTGAGACAAGCCACCACAACAGGGGAAGACCCATATAAAAACAGTATTATTGAGACGGAGCCGCATGGCAAGAGGAGCGCGACGGTGCTCAGGCGAAGATGTGCTTATGTTACTGAGCAGGCTAATAATTTTTTTGTCGGGCAGTTTCAGTCAGCGGAGCGCGTAAGCAGCCGTTGCTGGCATAAGTGAAATGACGCTTCCCCGACACGGCTGTTCGTTCTTCGCTCCGCTACGGTACACCTCAGCCGTATTCTGTGGCGAGCGTGGCGTGCTCAGATGAGGGGATTATTTATGCGGTATGTTTAATGACCGGAGAGTCCGGTTCGCTTATTCTCCGTGCTCCTTTTACAGCATAAGCTAAAAAAATGGGTGGTCGTCTTTCACCCGGGCGATTCCTTGACTGCCTGCTTGCGGAGTACGACATAACCGTGGTGGAGTTGTGCAGGCGTTCCGGGCTCAGCGGGGGAGAGGTATTACGTATCCTGAGTGATTTTCAGCCCGTGACGCCGTCACTCGCAGAAAAGCTGGGGCTGGCATTTTATTCCCCCGGGTTCTGGCTGGTCCGGCAGGCCATGTGGGAACACGTTACGATGCAGCATGGTGAGTAAAAAAGGCCCGGCACCCCGGGCCAGGTCTGACTATTCAGGCCCCACAAGGGCGGCCTGATGAGGTGCTACCGCATTCATTTTATCCGCATCGTCAGTGCCTGATGCTGATAATTTGGGTTACTTTGTGATCAAGTGTTAACCATCTCCAGGCTGTTGTATCCGTTCAGGGCATGGCCCGCGACAGTACAATCCCACTGGACAGACAGGCTGAGCCGGAGCATGCTGTTTTCCTGTACAAAAAACAGACAGGACTTTGCGATGAGTGCATCCCGTTCCGGCCAGGCCCGCCGAGAAAAATTCCGCGATGAGCGTGAGCTGGTGAAAGACTTTCACAACTCCATGGTGGTGTTTGCCGACGTGCGCGATGCGGTGCGCATGGCTGCAGGCCGCATCTTCCAGTCAGGCTATGAGGTTAATCACGACACGCTGACGGAATGCCTGCGTGACGATTTGTTTTATGCTGAGCTGAGTGATAACCAGCACCGGCAGAAGGTGCTCACGCTGGCACTGGCGACGCTTGAACTCCAGCGTGGCAGGGTCTGAAGTGAACGTGCCCGCAAAAAAGAACCCGGCCAGAGGGATAATCAGGCCGGGCAAGTGCGCTGAGGCGCGGAGTTCATCGTTGATAATGTGTGTAGCATCCGCATATTACCATGCAGAACGTGACATAAGCGTGACTGCACTGGCAGTCTGAGGATGGCCGCAGCAGCAGAGTCACTCTCACCGGGCGCCTGACGGCCCCGCTGCAGGTCACCGCTTTCCGGCCCCGTGTTAGTAAGCGTCTCATATAGACCGTCCGTCCGTTTCCCTCCGGCTCCGTGACACTAATGCTCGTCATTTATAATGGACATTAGCGTATGAAACACTGGACCTAGCTTCTTGAAGCACTGCATCTACACTTCGACGAGAATTTATCCCGGGTCGAGGCCGGAGGCCGTCTGGGAATTCCAAAAACGATCGTTTGCGGTTTTTTTGTTCGTTTTCGGAAGGCCGGGCTTTCAGAGAGAAGAGGATGAGGGGGGGTTATGTAAATTATTCCTTGTCTGTACGGCCCTGCCGATAACTCTCTTGCTGCATTAGCGGAAACAATTCTTATGGAGAACCTTATGTTCAGACCAGGAAAAATGTCACTCAACATGATGCTCAACGCGGCTTTCCTGACCGTCATCATGCTCGGCGTGTGTATTACCCTTTTTGCCGGTATCAAGCTCAGTACGGTCAGAGATCAGCAGAAGCTGACGGTGGCCCGACTGAATGATTTGCGCACCTTACAGACCATTAAGGACAACGTTGCACAGCAAACTACGCTGCTTCTGGCGGCATCCTCGGGTGACAGGCACGCATCCATACAGGATATCGCTGCAAAATTTGCGGCATTACAACAAAACAGTGATGACACCACCGCCCACTTCCGCACGCTGATTAACGGTGCGCGTACCATTCCGGGTATTAACCTCAGCGAAGTGGATGAAGCCTCTGACTTTTTGAAAAAAATCGAAACGTCATCGCCGCCTTTCAAGGCCAGTGCGACGCGAGCCCTGCAACAGGACGGCAATGCCGTCCGTGAACATATCGACAACGCGCTACTGACGGACCTGGCGAACTACCGCTCAGCCGTCAGCGATATGGTGGCTTATCAGGATCGTGTGACCGGCGGTACGGCAGTGAAGACCGAAACGGGGCTTACAGGCGTGTTCCTGTCGCTGAGCGTACTCACCGTGGTGTTTATCGCTCTGGGCTTTGTCATGAGCTGGCTGATTACGCGCCGTATCAAGAAACAGTTGGGCGCAGAACCCGCCCAGGCACAGGCGCTGGCTGCCGCCATTGCCGCCGGCGATCTGAGTACGCCGGTTAAACTTCGCCGCGATGATGCTTTCAGCCTGATGGCCTCACTGGCAGGCATGCAGGATAATCTGCGTGACCTGGTATCGCAGATTAAAGCCTCATCCGCTTCCGTCTCGCTGGCGGCCGATGAAATCTCACGAGGCAATACCGAGCTGTCTTCCCGAACCGAACAGCAGGCCGCCGCGTTACAGGAAACGGCCTCCAGTATGGAGGAGCTGACGACAACGGTGAAAAACAACGCCGCCAGTGCACAAAAGACCGCCGAGTCTGCCCGTGAGACCGCATTGCTGGCACGTAAGGGGGAAACTGACGTGCAGAAAATGTCGGATACCATGCACACGATTTCGGCCAGTGCGCTTAAAGTTCGCGACATCATCGCCGTGATCGAAAGCATCGCCTTCCAGACCAATATTCTGGCGCTCAATGCCGCCGTAGAAGCCGCGCGCGCCGGTGAAGATGGCCGGGGTTTTGCGGTCGTTGCGGGTGAGGTCAGAACACTGGCGCAGCGCAGTGCGACGGCAGCCCGTGACATCAAGCAGCTCATTGAGCAGGCGGTTACGCAGGTGGAAATCGGCGCGGGCGTCGCACAGGGAACGGGGGAAAGTATTCTGAAGATTGTCGGTATGGTCGGCTCACTGGCGTCCGCCATGGATGAGATTTCACTGGCATCGTCTGAGCAGATGCAGGGCATTTCGCAGGTCAGCATCGCCGTCAGCCAGATGGATGGCGTCACGCAAAATAACGCGGCCCTGGTTGAGGAATCTTCCACCGCGTCTCACGGTCTGTCTGATCAGGCGCATGCGCTCCAGGCGATTGTGGAAACGTTCAGGGTCTAACCCCGACAGAGGCCAGATGCAGATGCTGGCCTCTTTAATGCTCAACGCGCCGCTCTCAGCTCTCCCCTTTCCCGTTTCTCATCCATCAGGCATAGCTGTCTTTTAGCGGCTTCGTTACAGGCTTTCAGGTCAAACCACCTGCGCATTCATTTCTACCGGTCAGGACAGTCAGATGAAACGCTATTCAGTCCCTCGGCATCCTGTTTAAAGGATTTAAAATGCTGGTTGTCGTCAATTTTCACCACATAGATAGAATCGAAATCGGTTGCTGGCCAGTCCGGCACCTGCCCGGCATCCCCAGCTAATAAACTTCATGCCACGTAAACGCCCGCTCTTGGCACAGAGCAGCCTGTCAGATTAAATTCAGCTCTGTGCCATAACCGGGTCTGGTCAAATCAGCGGAGGTAAGATCGGCCTTCCACGGCAGCAGGTCACGCAGCCGTGGAAAGCCGACCTGTCTGCGCAGTAAGCGTCAGCGCGGACCGTGTGTGACGGGCCTGTCAGGTGAGGGGATTATAATTTCCTTTACGGGAAGTCTGTTTTCTCCATATGAATCAGGTGCCTGAGGCCGGAAATGCGTATAATTGCTTTGGCTGCTTTGGCTGCTTTGGCTGCTTTGGCTGCTTTGGCTGCTTTGGCTGCTTTGGCTGCTTTGGCTGCTTTGGCTGCTTTGGCTGCTTTGGCTGCTTTGGCTGCTTTGGCTGCTTTGGCTGCTTTGGCTGCTTTGGCTGCTTTGGCTGCTTTGGCTGCTTTGGCTGCTTTGGCTGCTTTGGCTGCTTTGGCTGCTTTGGCTGCTTTGGCTGCTTTGGCTGCTTTGGCTGCTTTGGCTGCTTTGGCTGCTTTGGCTGCTTTGGCTGCTTTGGCTGCTTTGGCTGCTTTGGCTGCTTTGGCTGCTTTGGCTGCTTTGGCTGCTTTGGCTGCTTTGGCTGCTTTGGCTGCTTTGGCTGCTTTGGCTGCTTTGGCTGCTTTGGCTATCCTCTCTGGTCGCCGTTAAGAAAGAAGAAGATATTCCATGCTGAAATGCTCCTCCCGCTGCATCTTCCCGGTTCGCGTACGTCCTTTTTTGATTATGCTCATCATCGCCGTTATTGCATTGTCACTTCACGCTGGAAAGGCGTCGGCAACAGTGTACTTTAAGACCGAATATATGCGACACGACCTTCCTGTCTCACAAATTAAGAAAGGCTCGGTAGTAGGGAGCGTTTATCTGAAAGCTCAGAGAATGACTTTTTCTACCAGAACCCGCAGTTTTCCTAACGCTGGCCGTGTCTCGTTAGCGATGAATTCACTTTATAACCCCAACCCTTCCTACCCCCCAGACCCCGGCTGCGTACCTGAGTATCGCGCCCTTTCAATAAATAGCGGGCTCGGTCTTTTAAGAAACACAGCTTCTGGTGTAGAAGCTGTCTGCAGTAATTCCCCTGCATCTCCATTCTTAAATGGTTTGACATTAACAGCTACAGGGGCTTATAGCTATGTTATTGACGGCATAGTATATGAGCAAACAGTATTGTTACCCAGAGTGAAGTTGTATGACGTCGTGGTTAACGATCCCATCAAAGCTCTCTCCATGGCGGGGAGAAGCGTAACTATGATTCCATCTGCCCTTCGGACTTCAATGTATTACGAAGGAAGTTCATTCGTCGACGAATTCTATTCATACGATCCAGTATCCTTCTGGATTGGTGAAACAAAACCTGCGGCATTTTTTCCGCAGCAGAACTCATCACACGCACTGCTGCCCCTGCCTGTTAAGCCATCAGGCGACCTGGCAACAGGCAGCGCCTCCGTCGACCTGTGCCTTTATGATGGCGCGGGGCTGACCACATCACGGTACATGCTGACGTTTCAGGACCAGAACACCGCCAACACCAGCCCTTACTTTGCGGTTTACAACAACAGCGGAACGGGAAAAATGGATTACAGCGTCAGCCTGACCGACCCGTCCGGCACGCCTCAACCCGTCACCAACCGCACGCCTTTTTTCTGGAGCAACATGCAGAACGGCGGTGCGGCACAGAGCCGGCTGAAGTACGTGCAGCTGCCGGACGGCATTCAGGGCCTGGTTCCCTGCGTTCCTTCAGTCGTGACCGTTAAGGTAAAGCCCGTGCCCTACAAGAGCCTGCGGGCGGGTAACTACACCGGTCACCTGAATATCCTGTTCACGCCTTCCACCAACTGAAAGGGGGCCTGACTGACGACGTCAGTCAGGCCGGCTTCAGGACTGACTGCGGTGAGGCAGCATCCGGGAAAGGGCGGAGACACCCTCCGGTGCAACGCATATGACTGCCAGCCCGGACTCGGCGTACATGAAAAGCATGACGCCCCCGGGTCAGCACGGTCTGAATGTTACGCTTACCTGACAGACAGCATGAGCAGTTCGCTGGAATGGGGTGGAGAGGATGAGGACGGTTTCGCCTGCGTGACCGGCCCGGACTGGATTGTGAACAACGTCGGGCATTACGGCGGCTGACAGGAGGCGGCGGGGAAACCCGCCGTAAACACCATGAAAAGAGAACTCACCATTGCCGGACTGATGGCCGACCTGGCGCGTTTCGCGCCGGACACACCCTGCGTTGCCCATCTCTGGGTGGCGGATGACTTTGAAGACATCGACTCAGACCTGACGCCGGATGAGGTGACGGCGGCCATTGAACTGGCGGATGAAACCTTTGATGCCGACCTGAGCCTCAGCTGGGCATTCATGCGCGAGTGTGCTGAGCAAATCCGTAAGCGTCTCATCCAGACCGTCTTCCATTTCTGCCCGTGTTTCCTACTATGGACATTTTCGCGAACATGGGCACTACCGTAGACAGAAACACGCCTATCCGTTGCCGGCATGCCACGCCACGCGTACTTGCGCCCCGAACAGCACGGGTACGCGTTTTGTCAGCACGGGACACTTTCTGCGCATCGGCCAACTGACGGTGCTGTGTCTGATTTGCGGCCAGACAGTTCTGTTTCCAGAACAGGATCTGCTCCGTGTAAAGGCCATTTTTGCGGCAGTATTCTGCCAGTTCGTGCTCAGGCAGCACTGCCGTTTCCAGCAGGTTGGTGAGGATCTGCTCCGGAGAAAGTGCATCAGTCAGATCATGCTTGTCTTTGATAAGCCACTAAATTTCAAGCCGTTTACGCCAACTATGAACAGTAGACACACCCACGCCAATATCTTCAGCAACCTGCCTCATTGTCCAGTTATAAGGGGGTAGCAGATGTCTTATGGCTGTTTTTTTAAGTTCAGGGTTAACAGGTTTTAGTCCCATAACAGATCCTCACCCTTTGGGGAATAATCAGAAGTGACAACTACCCCTGAATAACGTTACATCCAGACCGTATTGATGCTTATGCAGACGAGAGATCGGTTTTCAACGGCAGCAGATCGTGCAGCTGGTTTACCGGTCAGTTCTGGATATGGCTGAGGACGTAAAGCAGTAACGTCTTCGGCTCCATGCCATTGAGTCTGCAGGTTCTGAGCCCGATACGGGTGGTAACAACGTCGTTTACCGTATCCTGCATGCGGGTGCTGCCGTGAAACCCCAGGATAAAAATTAAATTGCAGGCGGTTATCTTAGACATCCTTATCGATTATATCCTGCTTCATACCAACGCAAGAGTTCTGTGCGCCGATATCGGCGCTATGTAAGCCAGCGGCTGTTTCAGTGCAAATTCAGATAGCGCCCTCCGCACAGCGCCGGGGCAACATCAATTGGCACTGTGCGATTACGGTTTTTCGTTGTCGGGCTGTATAAGAAAGTCGGGCTGCAGCAGAGGTGCCGCGTGGTCATCGGCAATCAGTTGCGGCCGCGTATTCCAGCGTTCCTCGATATAATTGCAAAAGTCGGTGAAAATCCTGCTCTGCCGGGGGCGATGCCGCCAGATAAGCCAGACCGGGAGGTCAGGTATATGCCATTCCGGCAGAATAATTTCAAGTTGCCCATGCCCTAAATAACCGGACGCCAGCCAGCCGGGCGTGGCAACGCTGATCCCGCGCCCCTGAATCGCCAGATTCAGCATAGCGAACAGGTTGTTTGATGAGATGCCTGTTTCAGCATCCCATTCCAGCGCACAGGACTCGTCTCCCCTGAAAAGCAGGAGCGGGCCAGCAAGGCCGTGATGGTGCATCCCCAGAAGCCGATGATTTTCAAGGTCGCGCGGATGAGAAATCGCCGGATGCCGCTGAAGATAACGGGGACTGGCACACAGCACAAGCTTCACGGGAGACAGCTTTCTGTGCACCAGATCTTCACTTTCGATCCTGCCGCTGCGCAATACCAGGTCATCCAGTTCGGGGGATTCCCGGCGAAGGTCGCTGCGTTCGCGCGCGTCAAGAAATACCTTCACTTTCGGATGCATCTGCGCATAATCGAAGATCCACTCATTGGCAAGAAACTCACACACGATGGCAGGTGCCGTCAGACGGATATGCCCCTTTATTTCATTTTCCGGATTACGGATGTCCTCAAGCAGCGAATGGAAAGACTCGGTGATCTCCCTTGCGCGGTTTAGCGTTGTCTGACCTGCTTCGGTCAGGATCATTCCCTGTGATGACCGGTTAAACAGCACCGCATCCAGATAAACCTCAAAGCGACGGACGGCCTTGCTGACGGCCGCGGTACTGATATTCAACTGTCGGGCAGCCTCTGAAATGCTTCCGGTTTCTGCCGTACGGATGAAAATGAGCCAGTCCCGCATACCACGGTTATTATCTTTGTCCATCATGGTTCCTTAATCAGTCTTTGTGTAGTGGTTTACTGAATTTGGCCACCTGAACAGAGGTGATATGCTCACCTCAGAACAACACAGGTGCCTTAATGAAAAAAAGAAAATTCAGCGCGGAATTCAAACGTGAATCCGCTCAGCTGGTTGTTGATCAGAACTACACCGTTGCTGATGCAGCCAGTGCTATGGATGTCGGCCTTTCCACGATGACGCGGTGGGTAAAACAGTTACGGGATGAACGACAGGGCAAAATACCTGAAGCCTCCCCTATAACCCCGGAACAGATTGAAATACGTGAGCTAAAGAAAAAGCTACAACGCATTGAAATGGAAAACGAAATACTAAAAAAGGCTACCGCGCTCTTGATGTCAGACTCCCTGAACAGTTCCCGATAATCAGGAAACTCAGAGCGCATTATCCAGTGGCCACTCTCTGCCACGTGTTCGGGGTTCATCGTAGCAGCTACAAATACTGGGAAAACCGCCCTGAAAAGCCAGACGGCAGACGTGCTGTATTACGCAGCCAGGTTCTGGAACTGCATAACATCAGCCATGGTTCCGCCGGCGCAAGAAGTATCGCAACCATGGCAACGCTGAGAGGCTTCCGTATAGGACGGTGGCTTGCCGGCAGGCTCATGAAAGAGCTGGGGTTAGTCAGTTGTCAGCAACCTGCTCACCGGTATAAACGTGGTGGCCGTGAACACATTGCTATCCCGAATCACCTTGAGCGACAGTTCGCAGTGACGGAGCCAAATCAGGTGTGGTGCGGCGACGTGACGTATATCTGGACAGGTAAACGCTGGGCATACCTCGCTGTTGTTCTCGACCTGTTCGCCAGGAAACCGGTGGGCTGGGCAATGTCGTTCTCACCAGACAGCAGACTGACCATCAAAGCGCTGGAAATGGCGTGGGAAACGCGTGGCAAACCAGCCGGGGTGATGTTCCACAGCGATCAGGGTAGCCATTATACAAGCAAGGAGTTCCGGCAGTTACTGTGGCGGTACCGGATCAAACAGAGTATGAGTCGGCGCGGAAACTGCTGGGATAATAGCCCAATGGAACGCTTCTTCAGAAGCCTGAAAAATGAGTGGGTACCGGTGACGGGTTACATAAGCTTCAGCGATGCGGCCCATGCAATAACGGACTATATCGTCGGGTATTACAGTGTACTCAGGCCGCATGAATATAACGGTGGGTTACCCCCCAACGAATCGGAAAATCGATACTGGAAAAAATCTAAAGCCGTGGCCAGTTTTAGTTGACCACTACATTGCGAAAAAACAGAGCAGATGTGTTTTTCATCGCGTCTGTCAGGGGGCCTATGGAATAACAGGATAGCTTAAAGAATAACTCTTTGTTTTCAAGCCCCGACGCCCGTGGTGAGAGACCGGCTGCCGCCTTGTGAAAGCACAGATCAAAGGCGGGAGGGGGAGCTAAGAATGGTTGCCTGCGGTGCAGCCGACAGGTACTCCGACCACGGGCAAGGTGTATCTCCCCCTTCCCGCTCTGTGCGCTTGTGCCTTTCCCGAAAGTTAACGATGCCTTAACTACAGACGGGTTTTCCCTCCCCCCTCCCGACAGTATGATTTGCGCCCTGAATTAAGACCTCAGTTGACAGGCCGCCGCGCTTATTCCTTTCATGCAGACGGCAACCTGTGATTTGTCTGACGGCGTGAATATAACGGGAACATCTCATGAACAACTCACTCATCACCACAGCCCTGCTGACCGGGGCCTTGTTTACTCAGTGCTTCTCTGCAGCAGCGGCGGGACTCCAGCCAGCAGCGAGCGCGAATACTTTCCGCGTAACGCTCGGGACCACGCGTGTCATCTACCCGGAAGGAGCGCCCGGGGCGCAGGTGTCGGTGTCCAACCCGCAGGACCGTCCCATGCTGGTCCAGTCCACGGTGACCGGCGAAGACCACAAAACGCCGGCTCCCTTTCTGGTCACGCCGCCGCTGTTCCGCCTTGAAGCAAACCAGCAGAGCCGGCTGCGCATTATCCGCACCGGAGGCAGCCTTCCGCAGACGCGGGAGAGCCTGTACTGGCTGTGTGTGAAGGCGCTGCCACCGTCGGGCGATGCGTCCGGTCACGCAGCCGGGGTGTCAATGACGGTGAACATGGCCATCAGTATGTGTGACAAGCTGATTTTCAGGCCGTCAGGCCTGAAGGGCAGCCCGGAGGATTCGGCCGGCGCGCTCACCTGGGCGCGGGCGGGTAAGGCGTTAAGGGTCAGCAATCCGACGCCGTTTTACATGAACCTGAAGGCGGTGAGCGTGGGGGGGAAAGAGGTCGGCAACCTGACCTATGTCCCTCCGCAGGGGAGTGTGACGCTGCCGCTGCCGGCAGGCGCGGCCGGTGTCGTGAAGTGGAGCGTCATTAACGATCAGGGGGGCGAGAGCCGCCGGTTTGAGGCCACAGTCGACTGATTTATCCGATTTAACGCGAAGAGCCGGAGGGGCGTGTGCGCCGTACAGCTTTCATCGTGGCCCTGCCGGTAGCGTGCTTCACCTCCGGTGGCGCCGCACAGCAGTATCATTTTGACGCCTCGCTGCTCGGCGGCGCGGCAAAAAACGCGGACCTGTCGCTGTTTGAACAGGGTCTGCAGCAGCCGGGCACCTACCGGATGGACGTCCTGCTTAACGGCGAACAGGTTGACAGTCAGGACGTCACGCTGCGACTGGTGAAGGCGCCGTCGGGAGACAGCCTGCAGCCCTGCCTGAGCGTGGCACAGCTGCTGCGATGGGGCGTCAATACGGCGGCCTGGCCTGTGCTGGCGGAAGGCGGAAAAACGTGCGCCCGCCTGTCGGCCATACCGCAGGCGCGGGTGACGGCGGATGTGGCGGCACTGCAGCTGAGACTGGACATTCCGCAGGCCGCCCTGCGCCCGCACTACGGCGGTCTAGCGCCGGAGGCGCTCTGGGACAACGGCATTACGGCGTTCAGGATGAACTACAGTGCCGCCACCTCTCGCACGGACGGCCAGCCAGGCGGTCCGGCGGAAACCTCGTGGGCACAGCTTCAACCGGGCATCAATGCCGGCCCGTGGCGCGTGCGCAGCAGCCTGAGCTGGCAGAGCGGGGAGCGCTGGCAGCGGGCTTACACCTGGGCAGAGCGCGGGTTCGTGAAGATAAAGAGCCGCCTGACGCTCGGTGAGCGCACCACCTCCGGCGACGTGTTTGACGGCGTGCCGTTCACCGGTGCCATGCTCGCCACCGACGAGGCCATGACACCGGCGGACGAGCGCGGCTACACGCCGGCGGTGAGGGGCGTGGCCCGCACCCGGGCCAGGATTGAGATACGCCAGCACGGCTATCTGCTCAGGATGCTGCAGGTCGCGCCCGGGCCTTTCAGCATTGAGGATTTGCCTGCAGGACAGGGCGGAGACGACCTGCAGGTCACGGTGCATGAGGCGGACGGGCATAACCAGTTCTTTACGGTTCCGTGGCAGACGCCTGCCGTGGCGCTGCATGAAGGATACCTCAGGTACGGCGTGGCCGCAGGCCGCTACCGCCCTTCTGAGGCGGGGGTTGCTCCGGCGCCGTTCGCACAGGCCACCCTGATGTACGGGTTGCCCCGCGGGCTGACCCTCTATGGCGGACTGCAGGAGGCGGCAGACTACAGCGCAGCGTCGCTGGGTTTGGGTAGCTCACTGGGGCGCTGGGGCGCCGTCTCGGCTGACGCCACGGCGGCCCGGGCCCGCACCCCGTATGACGGGACGCAGGCGGGAGCCGCCTGGAGGGTGCGTTACAGCAGCCGTCTGGGTGACACGACGGGCCTTACCCTGTCAAGCGTGCAGTACGCCTCACCCGGCTATCGGTCAATGACTGACGCCCTGGACCGCTGGCGGCAAGACGGTAACGGCCCTTCGGGATATGCAGGGCGGTCCGTGCGAGGTCGCAGCACGCTGCAGGTGAGCCAGTCGCTGGGCGTAGCAGGCGGGCTGGGTCTGAACGTCACCCGCACGGACTGGCGGGGTGACGGCGGACCGGACTACGGTTACGGCGCCAGCTGGAGCGCATCGCTGCGCGGCGCGTCCTTGTCGCTCAGCTGGCAGCAGAGCCGTACCGGAACCGGCTGCCGGGACAGCCTGCTGAGCCTGTGGCTGAGCGTACCGCTCGGCCTGAGTACCAGCGCCAGCTGGAGCCTGACGGCCCCGCATCAGGGTGCACAGGCACAGGAGGTGGCGCTGAGAGGCCGGGCTATGGCCGACCGGCTGGACTGGAGCGTGCGCGAGAGCTTCCGCCCCGGCAGCGGGTCAGCCCCGGCGGGCGGCAGCCTGCACGCGGGATGGGCCGGAACCTACGGGACGGCCGCTGCCGGCTACAGCTACGGCGCATCGGGCCGGCAGGCAGACCTCAGCGTGGCGGGCGGCGTTATTGCTCACCGGCACGGGGTGACGCTCAGCCAGCCGCTGGGCGATACGGTTGCACTGGTGAGCGCCCCGGGCGCCGCCGGCGTGGCCGTGGGTGGGTGGCCCGGGGTCAGTACGGACCGGCGAGGCTATACCGCCGTGTCGGGGCTGGCGGACTATCAGGACAACACGGTGAGCCTGGACCCCACCACCCTGCCGGATGATGCGGACGTGCCGCAGACCGACGTGAGGGTGGTGCCGGCGGCCGGTGCTGTCGTGATGGCGGCCTTCCGGACGCGGTCCGGTGCCCGGGCGCTGGTCACGCTTCAGCACCCTGACGGAACACCCGTGCCCTTCGGGGCGCAGGTGCGCGTGGCGGGACAGGAAGGCAGCGCGGGCCTCGCGGACGGCAGCGGGCAGGCCTTCCTGACCGGTTTGCCGCCGGCGGGTCGCCTGACGGTCCGCGCGGGCAGCGAGCGCTGCCAGGCAGACTACCGGCTGCCTGCAGAAAAGGGCCCGGCCGGCCTTTACACCTTCAGCGCGGTCTGTCGCCGGGCTGCACAACACGGAGAAGAACATGAATAACGCAACCGCCGGCGCCCGGCGCTGGCAGCTTGCCCTGGCGGGACTGCTGCTGAGCGCGGCGGGAGCCGCTCAGGCCGGTCCTGTGCTTCAGCTGACCGCCACATCCGGCCTGCAGGCCGGGCCGGTCAGGGACGGCACGCTGCTGATGCGGGGTCGCGTCAGCAGCAATGACCCGCACGGCGGCTTCCGGCTGTGGTGCGCCGCAGATGCGGCGGGCGGCAGTTCTGCCCGCTGCGTACTGACCGGGCAGCGGCATGCCGGGAACACCCTGCGGGTGCGGCTGAGCGGAGAAGGATGGCAGCCGGGACCGCCGCCGGAAGGCGGAATGATGACGGTTAACGCGGAGCGCAGCGTTGCGTTCCGCATTGAGGCCGACGGCGACCAGAGCGCCGCCGCCGACACGTGGGCCATGGCGCTGACCGCAGCCACAACAGACTGAGGCCGGCAACCCTGCCGGCACAGAAATACTAAACCAGAAAGGAAAATACCATGAAAATGCGTTTACTGACCGCCCTTGTCGCTGCCGGCTGTTTCAGCCAGATGGCTGTGGCCGATATGGGTGAACTGACGACGGGCAGCATCACCAACCAGACCACCGCCACCGCCACCGTGACGATAAAGCAGCCTGTTACGCTGGAAAACACCCTGACCCCCGAACTCAAGGCGGTAGAGGATAAGTTCCAAATTGCAAAGGGTAACCTGAAAATTATGGAGACCGGAGTAAAAGCGAAGCTAGCCATTAAATCAACACCTGATGATGCGTATGGTTATTTTACAGCTTATGCGGCAGGCCATGATGGCGATGGTGACTACAAACTAGAGTATGCAGCAATCCCGGAGGATTTGGACAGCTTCTCCCAGTACTCTACGTCAGACGGGCTTTACCTCGTCTCTAACAACGAGGTGAGTGGTTTTAACTATATTGTTTATAACAGAGATGACTTTCTGCCCAAAGCGGGCAACTACGTCATCAGCGTTACGGGCGCCGTCTACAATCCGTAACGCATCAACCTGACCTATTCAACGACCGGCAGGGGGCCATCGCGCGGACCCTGCCGGCGTGACGGGAGAAAACAGTGACACTGACGAGGAAAAACGCAGATACCGGACGGGCCAAGAGCCCGTTCAGCGCAACAGCCCTGGCCGGCAGGCTGGAGCGGTATGGCTTCACCGAATGCAGCACGCTGCGGGCATTTATACTCTGCATCTGCGGCGATACCCTAGGCCCCGCTGAGCTGGGCTACATCCGGCTCAAGCTCAGGGAGTGCCTGGACCGTCACGACGATGGCAGCGCATGGTTTGCGGACCTGCGCGAGGCTGAAAGGTGGGCAGGGCAGCTTTCCAGGGCAGCAGGTCACTCAGCCGGTTCACCGGCCAGTCCTGGATGTGCGTGAGCACGTAACGCAGCCAGACCTCCGGGTCCACGCCGTTCAGCCGGCAGGTGCCGATAAGGGAGTAAAGGATTGCAGCGCACTCCCCACCTGCATCTGAACCGACAAACAGCCAGTTTTTCCGGCCCAGGGCTACGCCACGCAGCGCGTTTTCCGCGATGTTGTTGTCGATTTCCGCCCAGCCGTTGCCGCAGTACAGGTTCAGCGCGTCCCACTGTTTCAGCAGGTAGGCGAACGCCTTCGCCGTATCCGAGTGGCGCGACAGCTCCGTCATCTGAACCTGTATCCAGTCGTACAGCGACTGCATCAGCGGAACAGACCTGGCTTTTCTCACCGCCAGCCGTTCGTCTGCCGGGCTGCCGCGTATCTCCGCCTCGATGGCGTACAGCTCACCGATGCGCCTGAGTGCTTCGGTTGTGATGCCGGTCGGGGTACGGACGTGAACGTCGTGGATTTTTCGCCGGGCGTGCGCCATGCAGGCCGCTTCCGTGATGCGCCCGTCTTCGTACAGCGCGTTATAACCACCGTACGCATCCGCCTGCAGGATACCGCGGTACCCCGCAAGGTGCTGCTGCGGATGCATCCCCTTACGGTCCGGGGAGTACGCGAACCAGACCGCCGGCGGCAGCTGCGACCCCGCGTTGCGGTCATCCCGCACGTACACCCACAGCCGTGCCGTCCGCGTTTTGCCGCTGCCCGGCTCCTGCACCGGTACCGGGATGTCGTCGGTATGCACCTTGCCCGGCATCAGCACGTACTGCCGCAGCAGGTCATACAGCGGCTCCAGCAGTTCGCTCACCGCCCCGGACCAGCGCCCCAGCGTGGCCCGGCTCAGCTCCACACCCTGACGGCGGTATATCTCCGACTGACGGTAGTGTGGCGCGTGCTCCGCGAACTTCGCCGTGACGATGCGCGCCAGCAGGCCGGGGCCGGCATAGCTGCGTTCGATGGGTTTTGACGGCATTGGGGCCTGAGCGATGTGGTCACAGCTGCAGCAGGCCAGCTTCGGCCGCTGCGTTTCGATAACCCTGAAGGCGCTGCTGATGAGCTCCATCTGCTCCGACACGTCGCAGCCCAGCGGGCTGAGGCTGCCGCCGCACGCCGGACAGGCGGTTTCGGCAGGCGGCAGCGTGCGGGTTTCGCGGGGAAGCGAGGCCGGCAGCGGTTTACGGGCGGAAGACTGGCGCAGCGGCTGCGGGAGTACCGGGTCATGCTGTTCGCCCAGGACTTCCGCCATCTCTTCCTGCAGGGCGCTGATGCGTTCCTCAGCCTCGCGCACCTGACGTGCCGTTTTCTCACGCAGCTTTTCGGAGCTTTTGCCGAACTGCATGCGCTGCAGCTTAGCAACCAGCGCCTTCAGCCGGTTTATCTCGCTGGCGTACGCCGCCACCCGCTGCGAGAGCAGGCGGTTGTACTCCGCCATCTGGCGGATGGTGTGCTGCTGCGTGTCCAGCAGCGCCCGGAGCCGGGCATTTTCATCAGAGAGTGAGCGTTCCATGCAGCCACATTACGCCGGTTCAGATGCGCAGGCCAGGGGGATTTATCCGCTGCGGGTGCTTCCAGTTAATGCCCTCGAGCAGCATGGACAGCTGCGCCGGCGTCAGGTGGACTTTTCCGTCACGGGTCACCGGCCACACGAAGCGCCCCCGCTCCAGGCGTTTGGTGAACAGACACAGGCCGTCCCGGTCGGCCCACAGCACCTTTATCATGTCACCCCGCCGGCCGCGGAAGATAAACAGGTGTCCGCTGAACGGGTCCGTGCGCAGCGTGTTCTGCACTTTCGCTGCCAGCCCGTTAAAGCTGCAGCGCATATCCGTCACGCCGGCAACCAGCCAGATGCGCGAGCCCGCCGGAAAATTAATCATGCCTCAATATCCCTGAGTTCGCTGACCAGCGCACGCAGCAGCTCCGGCGTCAAGGGCCCGGTCAGGCTCAGGCTGCCACCCGGCAGCGTCAGCTTGCAACTGATGACCGGTGGCTGGTCTGCCGATACGGCCCCGTTGTGCCTGGGTGGCGGCGAAAGCGGCTCCACGGTGACCGGGATGAGAGCGGCTCTGCTGGCAGGGTCCAGCAGCCCCTGACGATGCAGGTTCCGCCAGTTGAAGAGCAGGTTATCGTTGATGCCATGCTCACGTGCAATTTGCGCCACACAGGCTCCCGGCTGCAGGGTCAAATCCGCCATGCGGATTCTGAACTCCAGTGGCCAGTCCGGACGGCGCTTTTTGACAGGCAGGTTTGTTTCAAGATTAAAGGCGTAAAGCTCCTCTTCCAGACGCTCAGGCGTGTATTCCTCCGGCAGCGGCCAGTTAATGCCGGTGCGGCGAAAACGCCTGAACATTTTATGCGTGGCGGAAGTACTGACGTTCAGCTGCTCAGCAATTTCACGATAGGTCAGGGCGTCGTTAAACCTAAGACTGAGTGCGGTAGTGATCCAGGGCCTACTGGTGTAAGGCGTGTTTCTGTCCACGGTAGTGTCCATGTTCGCGAAAATGTCCATGGTAGGAAACACGGGCAGAAATGGAAGACGGTGTGGATATGACGCTTACTAAAAAAGCGGCGTCCGGACTGGCCGCTGGAGTTCAAAATCCGTATGGCAGAGTTGAGCCTGCAGCCGGACGCCTGCGTGGCAAAGCTGGCCCGGGAGCATGGGGTCAATGACAATCTGGTATTTAACTGGCGCAACCTGCACCGTCAGGGCCTGCTGGATCCTGCCACGCGCGCCGGGATGATACCCGTCACGGTTGAGCCTTTTCCTGTTCCGGTCAGGCAGAACGGCGGCACACCGGATTCGCCCCCCGTTATCAGCTGTAAGCTGACGCTGCCTGGCGGCACCCTGAGCCTGACCGGCCCCGTGACACCGGAGCTGCTGCGGGCGCTGGTCAGTGCAATCCGTGGGAGTGAGGTATGATTAGCTTTCCGGCAGGCGCACGCATCTGGCTGGTTGCCGGCGTGACGGACATGCGCTGCAGCTTCAACGGTCTGGCAGCAAAGGTGCAGAACACGCTGCGTGCCGACCCTTTCAGCGGCCACCTGTTCATCTTCCGGGGCCGGCGCGGCGATATGGTTAAGGTCCTCTGGGCAGACCCCGATGGTCTTTGTCTTTTTACGAAGCGCCTTGAGCGGGGGCGTTCGTCTGGCCGGTGAACCGGGACGGCAGGGTGCACCTGACGCAGGCCCAGCTGGCCATGCTGCTGGAAGGCATTAACTGGAAGCATCCGCAGCGGATAAATCCTCCTGGCCTGCGCATCTGAACCGGCGTAATGTGAGCGCATGGAACGCTCACTTTCTGCAGAAAATGCCCGCCTCAGGGCGCTGCTGGACACACAGCAGCGAAGCCTTGAGCAGATGGCCGAAAAACAACCGCCTCCTGTCACAACGGGTGGCGGCGTACGCCAGCGAAATCAGCCGGCTGAAAGCGCTGGTCGCGAAGCTGCAGCGGATGCAGTTCGGCAAAAGCTCCGAAAAGCTGCGGAAGAAAACGCAGCGTCAGGTGCGTCAGGCAGAGGAGCGCATCAGCGCCCTGCAGGAGGAGATGGCAGAGGTCCTGGGTGAACAGCATGACCCGGTACTTCCGCCGCCGCTGCGCCAGTCTTCCGCCCGCAAACCGTTGCCGGCCTCGCTTCACCGTGAAATCCGCATGCTGCCACCGACAGAAACCGCCTGTCCGGCCTGCGGCGGCGAGCTCAGCGCGCTGGGCTGCGACGTGTCGGAACAGCTGGAGCTCATCAGCAGCGCCTTTAAGGTCATCGAGACGCAGCGGCCGAAGCTGGCCTGCTGCCGCTGTGACCACATCGTTCAGGCCCCCATGCCGTCAAAACCCATTGAGCGCAGCTACGCGGGCCCAGGCCTGCTGGCGCGCATCGTCACGGCGAAGTTCGCGGAGCACACGCCGCACTACCGCCAGTCGGAGATATACCGCCGTCAGGGCGTGAAGCTGAGTCGTGCCACGCTGGGGCGCTGGTCCGGCGCGGTGAGCGAACTGCTGGAGCCGCTGTATGAGCTGCTGCGTCAGTACGTGCTGATGCCGGGTAAGGTGCACACCGACGATATCCCGGTGCCGGTTCAGGAGCCGGGCAGCGGCAAAACCCGGACTGCCCGGCTGTGGGTGTACGTACGGGATGACCGCAACGCCGGTTCGCAGCTGCCGGCGGCGGTCTGGTTCGCTTACTCGCCGGACCGTAAGGGCGTTCATCCACAGCAGCATCTCGCCAGGTACAGCGGCATCCTGCAGGCGGATGCCTACGGGGGCTACAACGCCCTGTACAAAGACGACCGCATCACGGAAGCGGCCTGCATGGCCCACGCCCGGCGGAAAATCCACGACGTTCATGCCCGCACGCCGACCGGTATCACCACCGAAGCGCTCAGGCGCATCGGCGAACTGTATGCCATCGAGGCGGAGATACGCGGAAGCCCGGCAGAGGAACGGCTGGCGGTCCGGAAAGCGCAGACCGTGCCGCTGATGCAGTCGCTGTACGACTGGATACAGGTTCAGATGACGGAGCTGTCGCGCCACTCCGATACGGCAAAGGCGTTCGCCTACCTGCTGAAGCAGTGGGACGCGCTGAACCTGTACTGCAGCAATGGCTGGGCGGAAATCGACAACAACATCGCGGAAAACGCGCTGCGGTGCGTCGCCCTGGGCCGGAAGAACTGGCTGTTCGCCGGTTCAGACGCAGGTGGGGAGCGGGCAGCGGTTCTGTACTCGCTGATCGGCACCTGCCGGCTGAACGGCGTGGAGCCGGAGGCGTGGCTGCGTTACGTCATCGGCCACATCCAGGACTGGCCGGTGAACCGGTTGCGCGATCTGCTGCCCTGGAAAGCTGACCTGCCGCCCGCGACGGGATGATATCTCAGAACCGGTAGCTTACCTGCAGCGAGCCCTGACTGTCGCGGTAGCCACCGCCTCCGGCCTGCTGCGTGAACACCAGGGCGCCCGACAGGCTCCTCGACAGACGCCCCTCCACACCCGTTTTCAGCTCGGCGATGTTCCGGCTCCCCCGCACAGCATCCGTTTCTCCGTTCATCGCGCACGCCGTATACTGCCGTACTGTGCAGCCAGTTCACTTCCACGAACGGCTGGAACTCGCGTACGGTCTGCTGGTCCAGCCGGCTTTTCCCGTTCAGGTAAGTTCTCAATCCGAGACGGGTGGTGACGCCGTCGTTTCCCATACCCTGCACGCGGGTGCCGCCCGCCTCTGTGTGGTCATCCGCCCGGATACCGGACCAGACGGCCTGCGCGTGCGGCTCAAGGAACAGCCGGCTCTCCGTTCCGCTGCGGCTCTGCCAGCGTCCCGCCAGCCAGGCATAGCCGCCCTCCAGCGACGCCTTTATTCCCTGGCTGTTGTAATGCTCCACAGGCAGCATATCCCCTGAGACCTCGTTGCGGAACCAGTTGTACTGCGCCCACGTCTCGGCCCATGCGCCGGTTTTGGCCTCTGCGTTCTGGTACCACGTGCCGTACACCCCTGCACTGTATCCGCTCACGCTGCCCTTTGCGTCCCGGCCGGTCAGGCCGTTGTGTGAGCCGCTGTCCGCCCGGCCGTAGCCGCCCATAAGGCCGGCGTGAAGCGCGTCCGTGCCGTTTGTGGAGCCCTGAATAATATCCCCGCCCAGCTGCAGCACATAACGGTCAGTCTGCGTGCGGTTCTGGCCGTCCGCCATGGACGCGCGCCCGTGGCTGCCCAGATTACGCATCCACAGGCTGGTCGTACGGGCCTCCCCCGTTACCGGGTCGCTGTAGCGCGTTTCCCCGCTGCGGTCCCGCATTGACAGGTCAAACAGGGTATTCGCCGCCTGAAGGTTAGCCGTGTAGGCCGACGCCTCGGGGCGATACATGCGGACTGGCTCAGGTGAAGGCCCGGGAGAAGGTGTGGGGTCAGGGACTGATGCGAAGGCAGTGCTGGTCAGGTACCAGCCCGCCGTGTCGGTACCCGAAACGTTTCCTTTGCGCAGCCTGTAGTCGTAGGCACCGGCCACCACGCGGTTACCCAGCGAGAACACGGCGTCAGAGCGCCCGCCCACGCTGATGAGCTGGATGCCGTCCAGCGTCTGCGCGCCGCCGCCGTTCTCGTTGGTCACGAAAAGCGTGCTGGCACCGCTTGTGTTGCCGGTCACCACGAGGCGGTCAGTCAGGGAGTCATCGCCGCCAGCACGCTGCCGAGCGATAACCGAGCTGCCGGGCAGTCCGGTATAATCACCGTTAACCGTCAGGGTGTTGCCCGCGCTGGCCGGGGTGGGATTCAGCACGAGGCTTCCGCGGTTGGTCAGGCTGGCATCAATGACTGAGGAGGCGTTTTTTTTCCGTACTGAAGAGCAGTGTGCCGTTCTGTGACAGGGCACCGTCAAGGATACTGCCGCTTTCCAGGGTCAGTGTGCCATTATTTACCGTGCCGTTAGCGGCGGACCAGCGAGCCGACGGTGAAAGCGTCAGTGAACTGCCGGAGTTGACGGTAATATTGTCCACGCTTGCGTTGTTCGTGGCGGTGAATGTTGCAGACGTGTTTCCATCCCCACGAACACTGCAGAGCCCGCCTGACCGGTTAATGCGCCGTTAATAACCGCTCTGGTCCCACTAATATAAATAGCTGAGTTGCCAAGGTAAACAGAGCCATCAAGCAATCCTGAGTTGTGAATACCGCCGCTAATGTTTGCCTGAATTGTATACAGACCAGTTTCCCCCCTCTGATTGTGCCGCTGTTTACAATCTGAGAGATGTTACCGGCATTGCTTATGCCCGTGTCTGCCCCTGAATGATTCCACCAGACTCATTGAGGATACTGCCAATCGTTCCTTCGTTGAGAATACCATTGCCGACGGAGCCCGTAATGGTGCCCGTATTGTCAATTTTACCTATCCGGTTGGTTATTCCACTCGTTGTAAGGTTAGTAATACCTGTCGCAGCTTTGATTTTCCCGTTATTAAAAACCGCGTCAATTGATGAAAGGTTATAAAGGGCGGTGGTGTAATTGTCGTTTCCGGTCAGATCGCTGTTGAGGGCCATATTGGTGATCAGGGAATCATTCTGCAGTGTGCCGCTGTTTGTAAAATCCCCAATAACCCTGAAACGTTATAAACGGCGGCAATACCTGTCCTCCGGTCACGGATATAAGTCCGTCATTAATAAAGTCATCAATGTGAGTTCGTTTGACACCCCAGGCCCGTTACTGGCTATGCGTATACCCGTGTAAGCAGAAGTGATGGTGCCACCATTACCAAACACTTCCAGATTGTTGTCCGGAATATAGACCGCGACGCCACCCACGCCCTCACGGGTAACATCAACAGAAGCTCCCTGAGCCACCGAGAAAAAACCCAGTGACGGCGAAACCGTACATTCTTCGGTTTCCTGACTGGTGACGGTCTGTGAATCTTCATCGGCAACCGAGTCACAGACCACTGGCTGCCACTGATGAAAATGAAAGTAAATTTAAACTCATCAGGCTGACGGTCCACAATACGTGCTTTTTTCATGAATCATTTTGAACCCCGTTCAGGAAAAAACTTCATAAATACTGGCGTGAAATAAGCGAAGTCTGGTTTCATCAATACATATATCTGATGCTTTAAAGATTCCGGCTCAAATGACTTTTCCCTTTAAGACTGGCTGCTTTCGAAGGCTCTTTTTAGCAAGAGGCTCCTGGTGATTTTTTTCCCTAACTGTTACCGAGGGTATTTCAACCAGCCTGAACATCACTGACGCTATCCCGTGCTTGTGACGACTGACAGTATAAATACTGCCGGGTTACCGTTTGCATCGCCGATGAAGGTAAAGCGTTTTTGATAAAAAGCATCACCGGGTAATGAACCAGGTACAGTGAGTAAGAAATATCACCCAGAAATGACAGCGCGCGAATGTTTACGGTTTTTATATAGCAGCTCAGCGCAATGACCGAAGCCATAATTACCAGCGCCGGCCAGAAGCCGCCGCTCATGCCAAAAACCTGCGGCCCCGGTGATGGTGACAAAAGTAATGGCTAAAGCGAGAGCACCCCACGCCACTGCCCGGATAACGCGGGAGTCACTGATTTTGTTATTCACCATCAGTTCTGCCAGAAACATACCCGCAATGAATTCAAAACAATCGTGTTACTGCCAATTTAATCCAGCCCTGCCACCAGTGCGAGACAGCCATTTCAGGTGATACCTGAGAGGAGAAGCTGAAACTGCCGTTATAAAAGAGTTGAAATCCCACCATGGTAGCCATAAAAATCAGTGCGCAGAGACAGCTGCGGTAGCGATAACTGAGACGCATGGAAAGGGCAAAAACGGCGTAGAACATGACTTCATAGGACAGCGTCCAGGGTGGCCCCAGCGGGCTGAAACCAAACGTCGGCCCCTGACTGCTGTAATCCTGAAGACAGAAATAAAGGACACATGACATCTGGCCGATGGTCCGTTCAGGGTAAACAAAGACAAGCGAGGCGAGCCAGATCAGAAAGAGGGGAGGCCATATGCGGAAAAAACGCTTAATTAAAAATGTATCGGCCCGCTCCGGTACCTGGCGGGTGATGAACGTCATAATAAAACCACTGACTATGAAAAAAACATCGACACCCAGGGCGCCGGGAATGTGGTTTACCCAGTATTCCCCCAGAAAGGCAGAATTATGGGCAATGACCACAAGCAAGGCCGCCAGTCCGCGTACGTACTGAATAGTCAGAATTCTCACGGTAAAGCCCACTCTCTGGACGGAAATTATTAAGAAATACTTAATTTATCAGCATTCCCCTTACCAGACCAGATACCGACCGGAACTAAAATGAGCGCAGGGCATAGCGGGTCATACGGCAGACTCTCCCCTGACAAACTCACACTGACGTTCAGTACTGGCACCTCACCGGCACTTAGCCCGGACTGTCACGGTTACCACCGTTATGAAAAGACTGTTTTGGACACCGCTTTTCAGTACCAGTTTTAATTAGATTAACGCCTGAATTTTGTGGGAGTTGTGTTATTTTATCCGGGCGGTGAATCCCCCTAAGCGGCGGGGCTGAGCCACAAAAAGGCTGAAAGCCTTGGCCAATAAGCGGGTCAGGTTGTGGCTTTTCCTGACTCACCGGGAGGCACCCGGCACCGCTCAGTTTTCTACAGGAAATCTGATGGATGTAAACAAACGGACGTGAATCCCCCTCAGCGGCGGGGCCAAGTCAGATACAAACATAATCATCCTGGCAATGAGCAGAAACGGCAGGTCAGGTTCTGGCTTTTCTGACCTATCGGGAGGCACCCGACACGTCCGGGACAGTTGCAGTTTTCAGCAGACAAAAGGGCTGCGGCTAAAGCCGCAGCCCTTTTTATTTATGCTGAATCCAGAGATGAGCTACACATCAGAAAGACAACCTCCATTCCGGATGGTTGGGGTTATTACGCCCATCCGGTGTCTTTCAGGCCCTGATTTTCCGGTAGGCAGGGTGAGTATTTACCCCCACAAACCGGCCAGCGCACTGACAACAGCCCCCGCCAGAAGAGCGATGAATGACCACAGAGCGATTTTTGCAGCCGCGCTGGCGGCTTCGTCAGCTTTCTCTTTTGCCTGCTTTTTGAATTCCGCGTACTGCGCCTTCGCATCGTTCAGATTACTCTGGAGCCGGGCCATGCGGTCGCTTACCTCCTGAACGGTTTTGTCACGCGCCTGAATGAAGTTATCGACGGCCCTGTCCGCCTCTTCCGGTGACAGACGGGTATTTTCTGCCAGCGCTTTTTTCACCTCATTCCTGTCGACACCTTTGCTGACCGCATCTGCCCGTGACTTCAGTTTACCGCTCAGCGTATCAATAATGGCGTCACTGTTGCCCGGGTTAACAGCCAAATCTTTGACCGAATCTGCAATATCACTCCCCGCTGCCTGAAGCTGGGACTGCAGAAATTCCGGCTGAAGTTCTTTAATGTTGCTCCTGCGCAGCGCATCAAGTACCTGTTTGTCCGCCTGCGGGGCTGTGAGCTGCGTGTTCAGTCCGAGCCTGTCAGCAACATTCTGAGCGATATCGGCTGTTGCGCCCGATGCTTTTCCTGCGGCACTGCCCAGTCCACTCACAGCAGAACCCGTAGCAGATGCTGCTGCGCCAACGGCGCTTCCCGCCATGTGCAGAATGCCGCCAGCGGCGGCGAAGCCCAGCACGGAAGCAACAAGCAGGGATGTGGCCCATGAGAGAAATCCATGGATGGTTCCATCCGCGCCCGCCAGCCTGCCTGCCACAAAACCGCCGCAGGCCAGACTCAGCACTATCGAGATAACTGACCAGATAATAACAGCCTTGTCAGCACCGTTAATGACATCGTCAGACTGAGGTGAAAGCATTGAAAAACCAAGGCTTGACCCAAGCGTGGTCAGCAGCAGGGACACTGCCATTACCGTTACCACGCCCGCAATGATGCTGCCCCACGAGACGCTTCTGTTCAGTTCCGCTTCTTTTACAAGTTCCATTGTAATCTCCATTTAAAAGCTATTAAAAAGACGGGATTAATCCACGCCCAGATTAATCTTAGTAAAAATATGAGGCACTCAAAGCCGATTAGACGAAACAAGCATCACCTGTGCTGTCAGAGTGAAGTGGGCCGAACCGATAAAGCGCAAGACGGTGCAGGTGAGACGCTTACGGATAACAGCATCGATTTCATTCTCACCGATCCGCCGTACCTCGTCGGCTTTAAGGACCGGTCCGGCCGCTCGATCGCCAACGACGTTAACGATGAGTGGGTGCTGCCGGCGAGCCGGCAGATGTTCCGCGTACTCAAAAACAACAGCCTGGCGGTGAGTTTCTACGGCTGGAACCGCGTGGACGTCTTCATGCAGGCCTGGAAGGCGGCGGGCTTCCGCGTTGTCGGGCACCTCGTTTTCACCAAAACCTACGCCTCGAAATCGGCCTTTGTCGGCTATCAGCACGAGAGCGCCTACCTGCTGGCCAAAGGCCGTCCGCCGCTGCCGGCAAACCCGCTGCCCGACGTGATGCCCTGGCAGTACACGGGCAACCGCCACCACCCGACCGAAAAGCCGGTAAGTGTGCTACAGCCGCTCATCGAGACCTTCACGAAGCCCGGCGACCTGGTGTTAGACCCGTTTGCAGGATCGGGCTCGACCTGCGTTGCCGCGGACCTGAGCGGGCGCCGCTGGATCGGGATCGAACTGATGGAGCAGTACCACGCCGCCGGCCTTAAGCGCATCGGCGAACTGCGCGCCGCCCGGGCCGCCTGATTTTTACCCTTAACCCGACCAGAAGGACAGCACCATGACAGACCAGACCCTGAATACAGAACTGACGTAAGCGTAACATTCAGACCGTGCTGACCTGAGTCGGGGGGAGGGCTAATGGTACGAAAATATACGCTAAGAGCGTATTTTACTGCGTGTATTGGATTTATTAAGGGTTTAATCGTTATTCCAAAAAAAATCATGAAAATATCTTTTCAATACTTGGTCGTGACGCAGATTTAGTGGTGATGATTTATTGTCAGCTATCAGCCGATGAGCTTATCGTGCATTTCCTCTGACTCTGAGAAGCAGATGGTCCTCCGTGCCAGCCATTTAAGGTGGCTCCGAAGATTCAGGTTATGCCGTTCTTCGCTGAGTGTATTTTTTACTGATGATATGGCCGGGGCATACAGGACATATGACCGCTGCTCATCCGCTTCACAGCAGATAACAGTCTCAGCGCCGGGTTCAGTGCGCTGAGCGGCCTGGAGCGGGGCAGTTTTTTTCGATGACGAAGACGGTGTTCAGGTTTATCTTCAGCACCCCTGCCGTATCCCGGCATCCGGAGCCTCTGCATCGCCACCGTCTTCGTCAGCTCCGTTCGTGTGCTCTGATGTTGTACAGCCAGTTCACCATCAGTTGGTTGACGGTGTAAAAATAATACCTAAGTTCCCGGAATATTTCCCGGCCAGTAAGCTTTTATAAGGGACGGGTTTAACTTTGACGGTGACCACAGATGGCACACAAGGAACAGAAGAATCAGAACCGGGAAGTTGTATATACCTGAGGCGGTCCCGGGCAGCCCCACCATTCTGCATACTACTCCAGACAAAGGGATTACGGTTTGTGACATGCTGTGGCGTACCGGACGGGTCGGTCAGGCTGACGGTGTAATCTATTTTCCCCGTTCCGCTGCTGTTGTAAACCGCAAAGTAAGGGCTGGTGTTGGCGGCGTTCTGGTCCTGAAACGTCAGCATGTACCGTGATGTGCTCAGCCCCCTGCCATCGTAGAGGCAGAGGTCGACGGAGGCGCTGCCTGTCGCCAGGTCGCCTGATGGCTTGACAGGCAGGGGCAGCAGTGCGTGTGATGAATTTTTATCCGGGAAGAAGGCCAGCGGCTCAGATTCTCCAACGTGGACCAGCACGACCTGGTACTTCATACTCTTACTAAAAAAAGCCATTCCTTTTTTATTGAGTGGAGTGAGCGATAGAATACCAATAGCACCAAGGAGGTTTGTAGCAGTGTCTTTTCCCGCCCACCGTCGCACATAATCAGTGTCAGCAACCAATAAATCAAAGAGAGGTGCGTTGAGGTTAAAACCAGAAAGCTGGTATTCATAAAAAATCTTCAAGCCGTCATCAAAATAACGGCCAGTGTAATGGAGTCTGACACTTGAAGCCACTGAGGGAACTCCACTCGTAGGGCACGATGTTAATCGTGCGCCGTTATCATAAAGAATGTAAGAAAATATCTTTCCAATAATAAAGCAACCATTATTAGCATAGTTAAGTTTTAAATCTGCATAGACATCATCATTAGTCAGTGTGTATGAATAGAACGTGCTAACAGTTTTTTCGTCTAAAGTAACATGTGCAACTTGCGCACCCTTCTTTATTTCTGAAAAAGGGAGGTAAGTCTGCTGTGTACGAATCCAGTATTGGTTATACCCATCCGGGGGTGGGCCCGAATGCGCGTAATTCGTGAAGGCGGCAAGAAAAATAAGGGTAGTGCAATGCAGCACAGACCGTATTCTGCGAATTAATTTTCCATGAACAATCATTTAGTTAAACCTTTTCCTGAGAAGCCATTAGATGGCCGGATTTAAGAAATCCATCCGTCATTTTTTCTTAAACAGCAGCCCACCATAAGGGTGGTTTATTTTTCTCTGTCATTTTAAACTTCACTGACTGAGTGTTTAATATAAACGCGCCTCGCCGGGGCACCTTTTTAATTCCTGAAAGGAGTGAGTTATTTCTGGCCTTATATTCAGGGTCATAACCGTTAAAGGCATCATCCGTCTTTTGGCATGTAATGCTGACGCGGTAACGGCGATGACGGGCATAACTAAAAAAGGACGTACACGAACCGGGGAAATACAGCGGGAGGGGAACTTCAGCATGGAATATCTTCTTCTTTCTTAACGGCGACCAGAGAGGATTGCCAAAGCAGCCAAAGCAGCCAAAGCAGCCAAAGCAGCCAAAGCAGCCAAAGCAGCCAAAGCAGCCAAAGCAGCCAAAGCAGCCAAAGCAGCCAAAGCAGCCAAAGCAGCCAAAGCAGCCAAAGCAGCCAAAGCAGCCAAAGCAGCCAAAGCAGCCAAAGCAGCCAAAGCAGCCAAAGCAGCCAAAGCAGCCAAAGCAGCCAAAGCAGCCAAAGCAGCCAAAGCAATTATACGCCCTTCCGGCCTCAGGCACCTGATTCATATGGAGAAAACAGACTTTCCGTAAAGGAAATTATAATCCCCCTCACCTGACAGGCCCGTCACACACGGTCCGCGCTGACGCTTACTGCGCAGACAGGTCGGCTTTCCACGGCAGCAGGTCGCGGACCCGGTTCACCGGCCAGTCCTGGATGTGGCCGATGACGTAACGCAGCCACGCCTCCGGCTCCACGCCGTTCAGCCGGCAGGTGCCGATCAGCGAGTACAGAACCGCTGCCCGCTCCCCACCTGCGTCTGAACCGGCGAACAGCCAGTTCTTCCGGCCCAGGGCGACGCACCGCAGCGCGTTTTCCGCGATGTTGTTGTCGATTTCCGCCCAGCCATTGCTGCAGTACAGGTTCAGCGCGTCCCACTGCTTCAGCAGGTAGGCGAACGCCTTTGCCGTATCGGAGTGGCGCGACAGCTCCGTCATCTGAACCTGTATCCAGTCGTACAGCGACTGCATCAGCGGCACGGTCTGCGCTTTCCGGACCGCCAGCCGTTCCTCTGCCGGGCTTCCGCGTATCTCCGCCTCGATGGCATACAGTTCGCCGATGCGCCTGAGCGCTTCGGTGGTGATACCGGTCGGCGTGCGGGCATGAACGTCGTGGATTTTCCGCCGGGCGTGGGCCATGCAGGCCGCTTCCGTGATGCGGTCGTCTTTGTACAGGGCGTTGTAGCCCCCGTAGGCATCCGCCTGCAGGATGCCGCTGTACCTGGCGAGATGCTGCTGTGGATGAACGCCCTTACGGTCCGGCGAGTAAGCGAACCAGACCGCCGCCGGCAGCTGCGAACCGGCGTTGCGGTCATCCCGTACGTACACCCACAGCCGGGCAGTCCGGGTTTTGCCGCTGCCCGGCTCCTGAACCGGCACCGGGATATCGTCGGTGTGCACCTTACCCGGCATCAGCACGTACTGACGCAGCAGCTCATACAGCGGCTCCAGCAGTTCGCTCACCGCGCCGGACCAGCGCCCCAGCGTGGCACGACTCAGCTTCACGCCCTGACGGCGGTATATCTCCGACTGGCGGTAGTGCGGCGTGTGCTCCGCGAACTTCGCCGTGACGATGCGCGCCAGCAGGCCTGGGCCCGCGTAGCTGCGCTCAATGGGTTTTGACGGCATGGGGGCCTGAACGATGTGGTCACAGCGGCAGCAGGCCAGCTTCGGCCGCTGCGTCTCGATGACCTTAAAGGCGCTGCTGATGAGCTCCAGCTGTTCCGACACGTCGCAGCCCAGCGCGCTGAGCTCGCCGCCGCAGGCCGGACAGGCGGTTTCTGTCGGTGGCAGCATGCGGATTTCACGGTGAAGCGAGGCCGGCAACGGTTTGCGGGCGGAAGACTGGCGCAGCGGCGGCGGAAGTACCGGGTCATGCTGTTCACCCAGGACCTCTGCCATCTCCTCCTGCAGGGCGCTGATGCGCTCCTCTGCCTGACGCACCTGACGCTGCGTTTTCTTCCGCAGCTTTTCGGAGCTTTTGCCGAACTGCATCCGCTGCAGCTTCGCGACCAGCGCTTTCAGCCGGCTGATTTCGCTGGCGTACGCCGCCACCCGTTGTGACAGGAGGCGGTTGTTTTCGGCCATCTGCTCAAGGCTTCGCTGCTGTGTGTCCAGCAGCGCCCTGAGGCGGGCATTTTCTGCAGAAAGTGAGCGTTCCATGCGCTCACATTACGCCGGTTCAGATGCGCAGGCCAGGAGGATTTATCCGCTGCGGATGCTTCCAGTTAATGCCTTCCAGCAGCATGGCCAGCTGGGCCTGCGTCAGGTGCACCCTGCCGTCCCGGTTCACCGGCCAGACGAAACGCCCCCGCTCAAGGCGCTTCGTAAAAAGACAAAGACCATCGGGGTCTGCCCAGAGGACCTTAACCATATCGCCGCGCCGGCCCCGGAAGATGAACAGGTGGCCGCTGAAAGGGTCGGCACGCAGCGTGTTCTGCACCTTTGCTGCCAGACCGTTGAAGCTGCAGCGCATGTCCGTCACGCCGGCAACCAGCCAGATGCGTGCGCCTGCCGGAAAGCTAATCATACCTCACTCCCACGGATTGCACTGACCAGCGCCCGCAGCAGCTCCGGTGTCACGGGGCCGGTCAGGCTCAGGGTGCCGCCAGGCAGCGTCAGCTTACAGCTGATAACGGGGGGCGAATCCGGTGTGCCGCCGTTCTGCCTGACCGGAACAGGAAAAGGCTCAACCGTGACGGGTATCATCCCGGCGCGCGTGGCAGGATCCAGCAGGCCCTGACGGTGCAGGTTGCGCCAGTTAAATACCAGATTGTCATTGACCCCATGCTCCCGGGCCAGCTTTGCCACGCAGGCGTCCGGCTGCAGGCTCAACTCTGCCATACGGATTTTGAACTCCAGCGGCCAGTCCGGACGCCGCTTTTTTACGGGCAGGTTCGTTTCCAGATTGAAGGCGTAGAGCTCCTCCTCAAGCCGTTCAGGCGTGTAGTCCTCGGGCAGCGGCCAGTTAATACCCGTACGGCGAAAACGCTTGAACATTTTATGCGTAGCGGAAGTGCTGACTTTCAGTTGCTCAGCGATTTCACGGTAGGTCAGGGCGTCGTTAAACCGCAGGCTGAGTGCAGTAATGATCCAGGGTCGACTGGTGTAAGGCGTGTTTCTGTCCACGGTAGTGTCCATGTTCGCGAAAGTGTCCATGGTAGGAAACACGGGAAGAAATGGAAGACGGTATAAACGTGACGCTTACGCTCTTTTTTTCGGACTTCGTGCGCTGGAGCTGCTGGTTTCTTTACTGGATGTGGCGCCTTGCCGACTTCCCCCAGATACACCGCTACGCCGCTGAGCGTATAAACCTGCTGGCCACGACCGGCAACGGGGCGGAGTCTGTAGGGCTGAGCGAATGGCGCGACGTAATGAACAACACGGCCGGCATCCTGTTTGTGCCCATGTTGCCGCTGGTTGCCGTGACCGGCTGGGCGCTGGCGCGTCATCCTGCGCTGGGCTTCCGGAGCCGTCGCGCGATCGACATTCATTCGCTGCCACGGGTGATGGCCACCTTCGCACCCTCGGTTATTCCGGTTCTCTCCGGGCACCTTGGTGATGGCCTGATGAACGACACCACGCCGGAAAACGCCTGGGCGCAGAAGCCTGAGGAGTTTGCAGAGCAGCACGGCCTGATTAAGCGGCGGGTGCTCGACCGTGAGGCGGCGACGGCTTTGTTTGACGCCCAGACCGGCCCGTCCATCACGTCACCGGTGCAGTGGCAGCCGCATGAACGCGCGCTGCTGGCCGTCTTCGGCCTGCAGGTGTTCACCGGTGACCGTAAGGCGGCCACCAGGCTGCTGGATGACCTGAACCGTTCCTGCTTAATCCGCCGGCCTTTCCGCGCGCCCGAATTCCGCAGCGTGCCCGACTGGCAGGTTGCAGAAAAACACGTGGCGCGCGTGCTGGCGAGCCCGGGCGTGAGCGAATGGCTGAAGACGCACCGGACGGTGCGCTCTGCGCTGGCCGGGCTCTACGGCCGTGACCTGCGCCTGCCGCCTGCGCGGTTCCGCTGGCTGAAGGGCTGCGACCGCACGCTGTGGTACGGGCTGCACACCGCCGACACCGCCAAAGTGTTTGTTGAGGGGGCGGGCATCGTCGCACAGGCCCGCGCGGAGCAGATGGCCGCCAGGCTCGGTCTGCCGTGCCCGCCGCTGATGACCGGTGAGGCCGTTGACGGACTGCAGCTGGAGCTCGAGTCGCTGGGGCTGGTGTATCCGCGCGACGCGCGTCCCGAGCGGGCGAAAAAGGCGCGCGAACTGCCGTTCCCTGACGCACTTTATCTGCCCGGTGAGGGCGAAGACGAATTTTCAGAGAGCGCCGGCGTGCGCTGAGACAAGGATATGACGATGACAATTTCACGCAGAGAAGGCCCGTTCGTGGCCGACATCACCGGTGGCCTGCTGAGCGCGCGCCGCGAAACATCTGAAGCAGGACGGGGGGCGGGTGGCGCGCACTTCCACACTGCGGCGGCGTCAGAGCCCCTTTTTATCCTGCCCGTCACAGAGTGCCCGTGGTTTGTGATGTACGGGGACGGCCTGTACGCGCAGAACGACAGGGATGCGCTGGCGCCGCTCTACCGCGGCGATGACGCGGCGCAGCTGCTGCGCTGCATTACTGACCTGATGACCACTGTGGAGAGTAAACGCAGCCGGCGGCGGGGATTCATACAGTTCTTTTTCGCCATTGCGGTGGCCTGTCTGACAGGGCTTCTGCTGGGATTCGCCGGCGAGGGGCTGACTCAACTGGCGGAGCGGAACTTCCGCCTGCTCACGACGCCTGATACTCCCCTGGTGTTTCATCCGGAGCCGGGCCCCGCCCGCTTCAGGCCTGCTGAACCCGACGCCACGGACATGACCCCGTCCTGGAATAAGGGCTGGCGCACGGAATCCCCGATGCCAGTGAAGCCTGCTCCGCAGGCGCGGCAAGGAGCAGATGCTGCACCTGCGGACGGCTGGGACCTGCCGCAGAGCGTGCGTTCGGCGCTGCCGGCAAAACTCCACAGCGCGGCGTCACGCGGCCTGTTCACCGTGCCGCTGTCTTCAGGACATGCGCGCACGATTTACGTGTTTGCCGACCCGGCCTGCCCGAACTGCCAGCGCATGGAGCGTCATTTTGAAACCGTCGCCGGCACCGTCAACGTGGTGATATTCCCGGTCACCATCGAGGGGCGCGAGGCGTCACTGAAAGCGCTGACGCCGGTGATGGCTCTGCCGGAGGCTGAGCGGCCCGCCGCCTGGAAGCAGTTGTTTGCGGCCGACGCCGGCATCGGCGTACCGGGGACTGCACAGGCTGCGCCGGCACCCGCGGACGAGAATCAGGCCGAAACGGCGCGGGGAGCGATTGGCGTCAACGAGGTGGCGTTTCGGGCTTACCGCCTGCCGGGTACACCCTGGACGATTTCGGACGACGGGCGCTACGTACCGCAGAGCGTGCTGAGCTCGCCGGCGGCACTCGCGGCCTTTTTAAACGGAGGTGGTAATGACGGACAGTAATTCCGCGATAGACAGTGCCCGCGTCAACCGGCACGCGGGGCGTTCGTGGCTAACCGACGTTCTTTGTGAAACCGGCACGCTGGCCTGGGGAATGCTGGCCGCGGTAGGTGCCGGTATCATTTGGCCCGCCACGCTGATACTGAGCCTGCCTTTGCTGATGTTCTGGTCGCTGGTTGTCGCGCCCGCCGGCCGCTGGCAGATGCCGATGCGCATGCCTACCGACATGAACCGGGACGACCCGTCGACGGACCGACAGGTGCCGGCTAAAGTGCTGGGTTTCCTGCCGGTGGCCACCGTGCGTATTTATACCAGCCGCGCGGCCGGCATTCTCTACGCCGGTTACCTGCGCGGAAGGGACGCCGGGCGCGAGCTGTGGCTCTCGATGGATGATCTGACGCGGCACGTGCTGATGTTCGGCACCACTGGCGCGGGTAAAACAGAGACGTTACTGGGCTGGGTGTTCAACGCGCTCTGCTGGGGTAAAGGCGTTATATTTTCCGACCATAAGGCGCAGAACGACGTGGCGCTGTCCATGATGTCTATGGCCCGCCGCTTTGGCCGTGAGGACCACCTGCGCGTGATGAACTTCATTACCGGTGGCCGATCGCGCGCGCAGGAGTTGCTTGAAGACGACAAGGGGCGTCCGCAGACCAACAGCACCAATGTTTTCGGCATCGCACAGGAAACCTACACCATCAACCTGATGGATTCGATGCTGCCTAAGACCGGCGGCAGCGGCGGGGACTGGCAGGAAAAAGCACGTTCCATGAACCAAGCGCTGGTGACCGCGCTGGTCTATAAGTGCCGGCGGGAGGGTACAGTGATGTCACAGCGCACCATTCAGTCTCACCTGCCACTGCGCAAAATCGCCGGGCTCTACGTGCAGGCGTTGGAGGAGCAGTGGCATGAGGAAATCTGCGTGGCGCTGGAGAACTACCTGAGCACGCTGGCCGGTTTTGATATGGACAAGGTGGCTACGCCGTCCGAATGGGACCCGGAGGCGAACCGCCAGCACGGCTACCTGATGCAGCAGTACACGCGCATGCTGAGCTTATTTAACGACACTTATGGCCACGTGTTTGCACGCGACGCTGGCGACATTGACCTCCGCGATGTTGTGCACAATGACCGTATCCTGATAGTGCTGGTGCCGGCGCTGGAGCTGTCTGCCAGCGAAAGCAGCACACTGGGCCGACTCTACCAGTCGCAGCTGGCCATGATATTAAGCCAGGATCTCGGCGAAAAGCTCGAAGGGCGGCCAGAAGACAACATGAAGGTGCGGAAGTTTAAAGACCGATTTCCGCTGCTCTGGATTATTGATGAGGTGGGCGCTGGCTACAGCGAAAAACTTGGCGAGCTGGCCACGCAGATCCGTTCGCTGGGGTACTGCCTGCTGCTGGCAGGTCAGGAGGTGCAGCGTCTGAAGACGGCGGCGGGCGAGGCGGTGTGGACGCTGATTGCCAAACACAGGGACACGCATCACCGGCAAAATCATGGATCCGAAAGACACACTGGAAATTCTGCAGCTTATGGCTGGCACCGAATTCCGGGCGCAAATGAGTGCCCTGGTTCAACAGGGCAGCATAGTCGGCAGTGGGCTGAGCGAAGACTCCCGCCTGCAGGTGAGCGAAAAGAAAAAAGTCGATGTGGAGGAGGTTCAAAAACTGCAGGAGGGGGAAAATATCACCCTTTTCAGAGGCGAGGTAATCCGCGGTAGTTCCCTCTACATCGCCGACGCCGATAAGTTTACGAAGGAGCCGGTGCACATCAACCGGTTTCTGGAGGTCAGTCCGCCTTCTGAGGCCAGACTGCTGGCGACCATGCCTTACCGTCAGCGACGCAGCTACGTGCGGGCAGACCGGGTGCAGCGCATTCTGCAGGTGCTGGACGCGCCGCCGGGCGCACAGGATACCAGCCGGCTGGTTCTGACCGACCCGGCGCTGGCTGCGGTCTGCGAGTTCAGCCTCGAATGCGAGTACTGCTGGAAGCGTTCGCCTTCTGCAGCGGTGCGTTCTTCAGTTCTCTGGCATATGGTACAGGGAAGCCTGCCTGCGAGGGGCAGGGGCTACAGGGTCCGCCTGCGTGAACCCCGCCTGATGGGCGTGGGCCGCGAGGCGATTGAAAAAGCCATGCAGAACTACGTACCCCCTGCGCCGTTCGTTCTCCCGTCGTAATTAATACAATCCACTGACACCTTTTCTCTCCGGTCTGTTGTCTTTTTAAGGAGACTTATCATGCGTATTGTCATCGGCGATCTTCTTACGCAGGAAGTCGCCTGTATCGTAAACCCCTGGAATGTAAACATCATTCCCCGCTGGCTGTTCCTGCCTGCCGGCGTTTCTGGCCAGCTTAAAAAGAAAGCCGGGGCAGAGCCGTTCAGAGAACTTGCTCGTTTGGCTGGCTCAGCCCGGGCTGCGCAGTACTGACGGGGGGCGGACGGCTTAAAAAGCCTGTTATACATGTGGCCGGACTTAACCTTTTCTGGCGCAGTTCTGAGTCCATTGTTTTCCGCTGTACCCGATCCGCGCTAACGCTTGCCGGTGAAAAAGGACTGGAATCTGTCGCGCTGCCGCTCATCGGCGCGGGAACCGGCGGGCTGAGCGAAGCACAGAGTCGGCTGGCCATCGAAACAGCCGTAAATATGAGCCGCTACAGAGGTGAAGTCCGTCTTGTCATCCGGCCGGAAAGTCACAGGATGTATTTATGACGCAACTCCCTGAAAAGACATCCGGCGACAGCGTATACGTTCATCTGTTGCGGCTTGCCAGGATGGAGGGCGATCTGATGGTGATTTCTGCTGAGCAGCGCATCACCGGGAGGTGGATGACCTCCACCTTCACCAGCTGTCGAATATTGCCTGGTCATTTGCGCAGGAGGGGTACACAGACCCGCTGGGGTTCTGCGCCAGCGTGGCGGGCCTGGCTCACGCCGTTGAACAGCTGGCCCTTGAGATATCTACATACGAATGGTCCTGGTGGATAAAGGCATACCTGGAGGACGAAGAAGAAAGACGGCTTGCAGGAGAACAGGATGCGCTGAGCCGTATGCACGTCAGACACCACAGTGAAAACGGCACTGAATATCAGAGCCTGCCTTATCGTGGCGATTCAGAGAATGGCATCGTGTATCTGCCGGTCACTCCGCCGGGACCGGTCATTATGAAGTATACAGTATGGACCGCGAACGCCCCGTTGCCGTTGTTGCAGTGTGGAATGATGCCGTTGCCATCGCCCGTTATGCCGCATCACACAATGGCG